>JAQIXA010000916.1:0-32037 GCA_034699045.1 Nanhermannia cf. coronata Gr-Ori-00579
CAAAATCTCATTTTTCGAGCTACCCTGCCTTGTCAAACACTTTTTTTCAATTTCCACTTTGATGCCTTTATAATCTCTTATATGATATGGAAAGGACGTTGTACTAAAATGGACCGAGAAGTATAAAAAATCAAACAAATTGCTCTCCAACTTGTAAGAATTTGCAATTTGTGCGAATTTTGCTATTCAAGTTTACTACTAAAAAAATCATCAAAAATCATATCCTACCATTATACTATAGAGGTATTTTGTATAATAATTTCCTATACTTTGTTATAGGAAGGATTGCATGGTAAATTAAATGAGTAATTGTAAATTACACTCACTTTTTATAGAAAGTACAAAAATAATTCACAACTTTTTCTTTTGACTAGAATTGGAGTGAATGGCATCTCTTTTGTATTATCATTTATTATGCAATATAGGATGAAAAAAATCATCTAGATACTTTTTTTCGACTTTTATTTTTCGATGTCAATGTCAACTATTATGTAATCTCATAAAGATCCTCATATTTATATCATAGGATATAATGCAGGTACTTTATCCTTATCCTTTATCATTTTTATAAGCAGATTTTTAAAGGACCTTTTTCATTTTTGATGATTTTTTAAGGATTTTCAAGCTTAAAAGTCGAGCATTTGAGTTTTTTTAAGCAGATATCAAATGGTTGTATTCTTATCTAAAATTTCAATTTTGAAATCCTTGATTTCCTGCTCATGCTGTAATCGCAAATGGGCAAAATCTAGGATTTCAAATTGAAATTTGAGCTCAGAATACCTACTAGATATTATTAAGGTCCTTTGAAAAATCCCTTTTTAAGATTTTTTCTATGATTTTCTTTGATTAAAATTAGCATTTCAAATAAATAGGGTACTTGATAAAGGCTCCTCTGATTTAATCTCATCCGTATTTGTTTGAATTTACCCCTATATTTGTGTCTAAACTTTACTTCTTTATTAAATAAACCCAAAATTATTTTTAAATCCTAACCTAATATAAGCTAAACTGAAAAATTTTGGACTAATATCATACAAGGGATAAAGTAGGGTAAAAAATATAGGGGTTAATTCAACCAAAATAGGTTTGAAATTAAACATAAGTCATTCCAATTGGGTATTTCTGAATCAAAATCAAATTCCAATTAGAACTGCTTTATTTCCATTCAATGTTTTAAATGCCAAAATTTTAAGATTTTTTAAAAACAGATTATTTAGGCTTGCAAACTTGCAGTATTGAATATAAATTTTAAAATTCTATATTACCTAAGGCCTATTCTATCAATTCTATATTATATATGTACGAAAACTCGGATTTCAACTTAAAATTTGAGTCAATAACACCACTACAAAGACCTATATAAAATTTGAAAAGTTTTCTTTCAAAATTATCAAAATAATTTTTGATTTCTTAAATAAGGCTTATATGAAAGCCTTAGTTTAAAAATACCTCTATTCAGACAAGTATTGATTTGATTCAGCTCTGAAAATCCCAATTTTGTTCGTATGATTTCCAAATATCCGTCTACAGACAGACAGACAGACAGACAGACAGACAGACTCATTATCTAATTGTAATTCAAGTTTATTTTAGAAATGATCGAATGATTCATAATGATTGTAGGTGTTCTCGTACAGATTATTCTAAATTCTGAGCTTTTAGCACCTAAAATTAAACCCAATGCGCTAATTAACATACCTGAATTTACATTTCACTATGTAAATATACACTTTATTATGTAATAGGTTAATAGGTCAATAACTTATCAGTATTTAGTACCATATGTATATCTAGTATAAAAGCAAACTAATCAAACAAGTAAACATATTTGAAAAAAATAATTTTATTTACCTATTTAGATACTTTTTGAATATACTTAAGTACCCTAATGTACAATTATAATTACAATTACAATACATAGTAGAACTTTTGAAAGCACTTTTTCATAATTTTTTTTTTTAAATATTAAGTTAACTAACCTATCTAAATATTACATAATAATTGATACAAAAATGTTTATTATTAAAATATGTACATCAAGTGCTCGCTTTCGCTCGCACATACAGTTAAAGGAAAAGTAAGTAAGATTGGCTTAAAATACGTTAAATTTCCCCGCTTATTTATCAGTATAATTAAATTTTATACACAGTAATTAGTTAATTGCATTATTTAAATACACACTTTTTTAAGGATATTTAAATTTAAAATCACTTTTGTTTTACAATTTCACTACAAGATTTCGATTTCGATCTCACTTGATTTCATACTTTAATAATTGACAAGTAAAGGTTCAAAAATGACAATAAAATGAATTTTTTAAGATATCTGTAAGACTAATTAGTGCTCAAAAATTATTTATAAAGAATTCTGCAGCTTTATATAGATATAGATAAGAGAATTATAAAAGCAAATAATATCTTGTAAATTTTCCAGTAAATTTTTTCCAGAAATTCAAAATTTCAGAAATTTTGGAGGCTTTTTTGAAGAAATTTTGTGCTGAGAAACGTTTTTAAAAGGCTGTATATAGTCATACTGAAAAAAATGAATTTTATTGACAATAATGAACCTTTGCTTGTCTATATATCTATAGTATAGTAGTATACTATGGTAAAAAGAGTATTTTTGATTAGATATCTAGAATAACTAAATATTTATATATCTATCTATCTGTATTATGTCAGTAAGTCTTGAAAAATAAAATGATAAATTAACACCTAAACAAAAAATCTAAACCTACCTTAGTTTACTTAGGCCTAACTCAAGTCATAAATATTTTTTAAAAATAGAAATCTAAGGCAAGGGCATATTACATTATTGAGAAATTAATTAGCATAATTATACTAAGAAAATCCTATGCTCTAGTATCTACTAGTAGTATTTGTTGGGAAATCCTCAAAAATTCGATATTTTTTCAAATTTTTAAATCCGTTTTTGAATGCCAAGTACATACAGTAGGGTATATGTAGCAGATTTTTTTTAGGAAATTTTTCAAGTCCTTGGACTTGACTGCAGGTATCGCAGTATATATTGGCCATTGAGCTTTTGTTTATTTGATTTTTTTATGATACTTTTTTTCTATAAAAATAATTGTCGAGCTTCCTATTTTCTTATGGGATTTTTTATGGGACCATTTGATGTGATTTTCTCATTAGATATGATATTAAAATGTTAAATTGAATATCATACCTACTTGATTTGATGACAAGCATTGAGAAAATGGGCTATTCGGAAGGTCAATTAATTCTCAAAAAATGGGAATTTACGAAAAAATGCTCATTTTTCCAACCTAATAGGAATTTTTCACCCAGAAATTTTAGAATTATCAACTTTTTTATACCCTACTAGGTAAAAGCACATATTTCTTGATAATTTTACAAAAATTTCTCAACTATTGATACTCGTATTTTATACGAGTATAGATATTTTTGTCAAAATTTTACAATTTTTTCAAACTTTCAAGCCAAATGAAATTTTGAAATATATGAAATACCTTTGATTTTCAAGCCAGTTGTTACAAGTAGTTTGGCCGAATTTGGACAAAAATATTTGAAAAATCAAAAATTTTCTGAAAGATTATCTTCAGGTTCTAGGCATTTCCATGTTAAACCTCATATGAAGGCCAGAAAGCCCATTATAACCCCAAGATATTTGGCTCATATACCGAGACAAATTTTTTGTGAAACTTTTCTCTCCAATTTGATTATTTCTTAGATAATCAAATGGAAAATTATGGCTGATATAAAGTGCACATTTTCTCAAAACTGGTCACAATTTCTTATATTTAATTACAGTATTGTCATAAAATAAGTAGATAGGAATAGGATATGCCCCTACACATCATATTATTATATAATTTCTCATATTTAATTTCATAGTAGTATTTTTATTTCAATTTTCAATTTAAAATCCTAATTCTAGTCCATTTAAAATCTAGGATTTTAAAATTGATTTGAGATAAGAATACCACTATATCTGTAAATGGTTATCAACTACCTGGTAGTTATTAGTAAGTTAAAGATATTTAAATTTAATTCAGTCAGACAAACCCATCTTGTTTATCTAGTCACTTATCTATTAGTCTAATATTTTCTTGTTTACTATAATCTTCAAGTATCTAAACTTATAATTAAGTAATTATAAATAACTTTTTTCTTGCAATTTTTACCAACATACAAATTCATTCAAAAATTTGCAAAAAATTTTGAATTTTTTTGATGGTTTTTTAGAGAGGATTTCTTTACTTTCTGGACATTTCTCTGGAAAGTCTTTTGAAGGTTTTTCTTTTACATCATTTTTCTCTTTTTGAGGTAAGAATGGTAGAAAAAATTGCCAAATAAAACCGAGTACGAGGCATACATGAGGAAAGCTGCTGTGATGTTTTCATACAGACACGAACAGTGATTGCCCTGGAATGCTAAAAATCACAAAAAAAAAAATACAAAATTTAAAATTTCTAGAGTTTTTTGACAATAATTTGCATAATCTTAATCATAAAAATCAATAGAATAACTAAATTTTGCTAAAATTTTGACTTTTTTCTATAACACTACCTATCCTACTTGACCTACAAGTCAGAAATTTTCAATATAAAATCATTTCAATAGTCTTTTTTCAAGATTTCATCTAAAATTATGAAAATTTCTTGACTTATTATAATATTATAATAAAAATAGAGCAAAATTTTTCAAAAATCGAATTTTTGAGATAATTTTAGATGAAACATTTGTATCTCTAATAACTTATTAATAATTTATTAAACTGGATCATCAACATAACTTTTTGTAAAAAAAATATACTTTTTTCCAATATAATTCTTAAAAAGACATTAGGATTTAAATCAAATTTTCAAAAAAAGGATCATAATATTTTTGAAGAATTTCGCCCCTATTCTGGTTGAATTTACCCTTATTTTTGATCTAATTTTATCCCTGTATGAAATCAACCAACAGAGGGATAAAATTAAACTTAAGTCAATCAATTTATAAGATTTTTTCGTCAAAATATTCCCATTTATCTAATTTATCCCATTTATTTAAGCTCTGAAAAACCAGCTTTTTGACCATAAAATATGTAAAGTAATTTCAAATAATATCAGCCATATACTGATAGAACAATTTCGGATCTAAATTTAAAATTTGACAATTTATACATCTTAAATTTTCAACTGGAAGTGTATTATAAAAAAATCGAGGTCAAAATCAGGCTTAATCTAACCTAAATTTTTTAAATTTTCTAATCTAAGCTAAAAATTGTGAGTTAATTTCATGCAGATGTTAAGTTAGTTTAAAAAAATAGGGGCAAATTCAATCAAAATAAGGGCTAAAATTAAACTTCAGTCTATTAAAATGACCATTTGCTAGACTATATCTCAATTAAAATTAGATTTGATCTCTGTAATATGGATTTTAATGCACCTTTCATTGAAAATTTTGCATATTTTTTGACCTTGACCTAAATAACCTTGCCTAGGATGTAATATAGACCCTAAAAATGCCATTTTTATGCACTTTTTATCAAATTGAGATAAAGGAAATGATATAAAAAGCTGTAATTACCTTTGACCCAGAGGCTGTACACGTTGATACTAACCCCTACAAACATTTGGCTCAACTGCAATGTCGTAATGACCTTTATGATTGTAAAAATTAGTCAAAATTAGAATCCTTTATCTCGATAATTAACATCATCTCATATAAAAATATAATTTCATATGCGTAATTACCATTGCAAAGTTCCTCGGAACAAAGATCTTCAAAGACTATAGAATAAAATATAAAAATTATTATTTTTTTTATTATAATTTGAGCCTACACAAAGTTGTGTCAATATCGATTACAATTACATAAAAGGACAATTGAAAGGAACAAGTTGATTTTATAACTATTTTTCTATAATTATTTTTTACTATCTGTACTACAGGTACCCTACTACATACATTGGTACTTATTAATATTCATATATAAATGGTCTTTTTTCTTGATTTCAAGTTCATAAAGTTCAAATTCATATTTAATCGACAATCATGTCCAAATATGATGAGCAGAAGGTCTCTCGGCAAATTATACTTTTTATAAACTAAACAAATTATAAAAATTTGCAAAAAAAAAGCAACTTTACAACTTGTCTAACAAGCTAACGGCTTTTTTTGCATCTTTTTTATAAAGATTTGAACATTTTTACGAAATTTTGGACCAATTAAATAGGAAATTTAGGAAAAATTTCAAAATTTGGATATATTTTGGATTTTCAAGATATTTTGCTGCTCTTTTTTGAGAATTTTTATCAAAATTTTGACATTTTTTTCCTTTAGAATCATCAAAAAATCTCATTTTTTACATGATTTGAACAAATTTTTTCAAAACTTTGGACTAATTAAGCCTGAAATTTAGGAAAATTTAAAAATTTGAACATTTTTTAGATTTTCAAGATATTTTGCTGCAGTTTTTTGAGAATTTTTATCAGAATTTTGGCATTTTTTTCATTTAGAATTATCAAAAAATCTCATTTTTGTTCAAAATGAAACTAAGCTTTGCTCATGTTTGTCGAATCTTTATTGTTTATTCAAATTTTAGTGGTTTTTTTCATCAAAATGTGCAATTTTCTTAATTTTAAACTCTGAAAAACCAAATTTTGACCATAATATAAAACAGTAAAATGTTGTCATATTATTAATAGATAAAGGTAAAAATTGAAGACCATCTAATTTTAAAAATTGCCAATTTATTCAGCTTAAACTTTCAACTAGAAGTGAATTTCCTTATAAAATAAGGTTTTACAGAGTTGGATTATACGACCCAATTATATCTTGAAATCGATTTTGACACTTTCAAGGTAGAATTCATTCTAAAATATCCTAAAATACTTAAATATCTAAAAATAGTGAGATTTTTGGTTAGAAAATTGACATCTTTAGAAGAATATTTACCTTCAGAGCATAGTAAGAATACCTATAAAAATAGTCAAAAAGTCAAAAATTAGTATAGTCCAAAAATGACATTTTTCAAGAACTTACATCAAAGAATGGATGAACATATTGATGGACATGAACCATCTGTATAATTAAAATCATTAAAAAAATGTCAAAAGTGAATTCTAAAGGTAATTCCTAAGTACCTTAGAGCAGGATCATAGGCTTCATAGGTGAACCAAGTGTAGATAAGGACTTTAGTAGAAAAAAACTCAATTAATTAAAAATTTAAATTTTTTTTATATAATAAGTACCAGTAATATGATGATACCAATGGAGGAAAATCAAAGGCTGTTTTCTCAAAACGATGAAGAATGTATCACCTATAGGCAAATATAATTATTTAAGAATTTTTATAAAGGATATATTGGGGTTATAATGGGCTTCCTGGCCTTTATATAAGTTTAAACATTCAAAGACCTGAAAGCCTAATGAATCCTTTTTATAATATAGGCATATAACGAGTACAATGGACTTACCAAGTTCGACTAATTTCGATAAAGTCATTAAAAATCCCCACATGGCCGTTGTCACAGTGTGATTCTCTCTATAAAAATAGCAAAAGATATGATTTCATCAATTTGGGAGACAAAAGATGATAAATCTTAAAATTTAATTGCTCAACTAAATGCACAATAGAATTCAAGTTCACTTATTTATCTCGAAAAAGACAACTTTTCAAGTTCAAAAATCGTAAAAATCTTTGTATTTATAGCATTAATGGCATTTGAATAGATCTGTTAATGATTGAAATTAATAATTTTTCTAACAGCTCTGATTTAATATCTCCCTTATTTTGGTTGAATTTACTCAAATTTTTTTAAATTTAGTATTGGTCAAGTTATGATTTGAAATATTAAGAGTTAATTTCATACAGGGGTAAAGTTAGCCCAAAAATATAGAGGTATATTCAACTGAAATAGGGATGATAATAAACTTTAGTTTTTTCTAACTTTGACTTGTTCTTATTACTACCGTATATTATTGCAATCTACCGTTTTACATAATATACCATATGCCTAGATATCAAATCAAAATATCTCGGAAAATTTTGTTAAAAATTTTGCTAGAAACTAAAGTTCCATCATATAACTAAAGATAATTATTTAAGTTCTTTTGCAGCATGTTTTAAATTTACGGAATTTTGTAAAAAAAAAAATTGATTTTTGTTAGTAATTTGAAATATTTGTTGTATAATCTGGCTCAATATTGACCATTATAGTAACATTTATTCAAAATTTCAGACCTTTATGCCTATTCAAAAGCCAAGTATTTTGACATTTTTTGAAATTTTTCTCAAGAAATCAAGTCAAATTTTCTCAAAAATTCCCAAAATTCTTTGCAAATTTTATGATTGATTTTCAGAATTTTCAAAACCCCATAGGGTACTTTGATTCATAAAAACCTCTATTGATATAAATGTATCGTGTGGCGCTTTAAAAAGTTTACATGATGATTTTTATTCACAGAAACTGTATCCTGGATATATAGAAACTTCTATAACTAAAAATTTTACTTCGTTTTGCATTTTTTTGCTCATTTTTAGTTATAGATATATCCAGGATACAGTTTCCATGAATAAAATTTTTTATTCAGGAATCGTCATGTAAACTTTTTAAAGCGCCACACGATATATTAATTGTAAAATTGAGCCCTATAAAGCTGGTTTTACAGAGCTGAATCAATGAACATATAGCAAGATTTAAATAATTGTTTACGACTAAAATCCCAAAATATTGAAAAAATTAACTTTTTTTCAAATTATAGGTAAAAATGCAAGAAAAATGCTCATTGATTAATTACTTTTTCGAGATCTTTCGAGGTTTAATTATCCCCCATAGCAGAAAGATGTAATAAGGGCAAGGTCTACAAATTTTTTCAAATTTTTTAAAGACCATATTAGCTCTCCAAGTGTCTACTATTTTACACAAGAATTTGAATGTCATTTGCATTTCCCTTTCTTTTATCACAATCTTTACATATTTATACAAACAAAAGTACAGATTACCTATATGATATAATCCTACTTAATTTAGGAAAAAAATCATCATATCATATCCTACAATATACTGCGACCTTTCCCCACTTAATTTTAACTATCTTTAAACTCAAACTAGCCATTTCTGTAGACATAGTCAAGTCAATTTTTAAGATCTTGAGAATCGAGAGATTTTTTACTCTCAGAATCTCGAGCAAAAACTTGAAACTCGACTCTTTGTTTATTTACAAAAATATTTTTATTACTCTACAAGATATCAAGTTATATAATAGTACACATAGTAGTAATAATAGCTTACTAACTACTCCTTACTTAAGTATTTTGTAAATTACAGATTAAGTCAACATCTACGAGTATAGGTAGAACCTTTGTAAATTGATTTATAGATAAAATCTATACGCATTTCAAAGCTCTATTTAATCGCAAAAAATTGACAAAAAGTTGTTTTTTACACTTCAAAAGTCATAAATTTTTGGATCTTTTTGATGTAAAATAAGTGGCAAATATGTAGAAAACTGACCATCTAATCAATTTTAAGTTGAATTTCAGACCTCTAGGTCAATTACAAGTATATTTATCAAGGCATGATTCATATCAAAATTCCAAAAAAATTATGATTTTTTACAAGATTTTCAAACTTTTTGGCATTTTTTAGTTGAAAATTTTGCAATTTTTTTAACTTAATTAGGTATGAAGTATTACAATTGTAATGCTGCATTAATTTCTTTATAAAGTACTTTTAAACTACTTGAAAATCGAAATCTACCTAGTTTATGAGATTTTACATCGTTTTTGAATGCTTTATAGAGGGGTTTAGTTGGGTTTTGGAAGCTTTACAAAGTATTTAGGTATTTTTAGGACTATTTATAGAGGATTTAGATCTTTTTTGGGCTCTTTATAGAGGATTTAGAAATTTTTTGGTTTCTTTATAGAGGATTTATGTATATTTTGGACTCTTTATAGAGTATTTAGGCTTTTTAAAGATTTTTTACAGGTAATTTACTTGGTTTTTGATCACTTTATCGAGTATTTATTTGGATTTTCGACTCTTTATAGAGGATTAATATAGCCCAGAAGACCTTATAAGGAAGTATCAAAAATATACTTAATTTGATATTTGATAAAAACAAAACAACAAAAATTTCCAAGCTTCAAAATGCGAGCTAAATCTGCGCATTTTGATTGAAAAACAAAGTACAGTAGTAAGTGCAGTACATACTAGTAAGTATCAACTTTTGTAATTTTTTGAAAATGAGAGAGAAATACTCGATGATCTTCAGATTCAGCAGGCAGGAATTGAAAAAAAAATTAATTGTTCCCCTATACTATATTGACCATAATTATAATTTGTTTAATATTTAATACGGATAAATCCTGTTCTTTTGAACAGAAACAACTTTTCTAAATATCAAATATTAATACATATAATCTGTCAGTTATAAAATCAAATACACTTAACTAACTAACTACTGTATTTATCTAAACTTATTACTACAAACTTCAGGTAGGTACTTATAAAATTTATTATTCTGACCAACTATCTGTACTTTATACTCATAATTTATACAGAAAAACTTCTCTATAAAGTTCAAAATCACCTTTAAAACTCTTCATTAATCTTAAATTTTGTAAATTTCAGACCTTAAGGGCAACTTGAGATACAAGAAATTTCAAAATTATTATCAAAAATAACTCAAATTTTGAAATTTTGATGAAATTTAGCGTATTTTAAGTTGACCTAGAGGTCTGAAATTCTTCTAAGATGTTCATTGCATTACTATCTGTATTTTTAAAGATTTAAGGTTAATTTCATCACTATTTTGGTTGAATTTACCCTATATTTTTGGTCTAACTTTACGCCTGCGCGCGTATAAAATTAACCCAAAATTTTTTAGTATAGCTTCAGTTATATTAGGTTAGGATTTTCAAAAATTTTCACTTAATTTCATATAGTTTAAGATATAGTTAAGTCAAAAATACAGGGGTAAATTCAATCAAAATAGGGATAAGATTAAATCGAAGCTTATTTAAAGCATTTTTTAAAGATATTTGTGAAAATTTTCAACGAAATTTGCTCAAATTTCGCTTTATAGACAGGTTTACTTGTACAAATCTACATGAATTTTGCAAGGGTCAAGTTTCCTGTTTCTACCTATAATATAATATGTGAACTTGCATTCTCAAATTTTGCAATTTTTTGCACATTACATATATAGGTAGGTAGATAGTATGATCGGCTTTTATCAAGGAAATGAAAAATTTTGCAAAATTTTTGTAAATTTCAATACAGTTTAAGCGAGGACATTTTGTCAACAAGTTATTGTTTGAAATGTCGTGATTTTGAGCTATATTACTCTGATACTATAAGAGGCTTATCTTTAAATCTGAGTTTTAATGCGTTTTTTCTTTATTTTAGCAAAAGTACCTACAGGATAATCGAGATACATGACTACATCATGGATGTAAAAATAAATAAATAAAATAAAGAAACATGTTTCAAGATATTTCAATTCTTTATATGGATATACTTGAGGTATTTTTAGTGTATTTTTTTGACTTAATAAAACTGGTTTAAATGATGCAAAATGCATTAAAATAAAGTTGAAATTTCTAGACTAATTAGTGAATTTTTCAACAAGGTACATTTAGCCTTGACATTGGTGGCTACAAAAATTTGTGAAAAAATTTCATACCTGACACATATGGTTTGGTAGAATCCATCTGGTTGACTAAGAGTGTGAAATAATTCTGGTGCAGTTCTCAGAAATCCCTAAAAAAAAATTCAAAATTTTGATCAAAATTTGGACGAAACAAATTTCCGTTGTAACTTGATGAAAAAAAATGCTAAATTTAGGTTTGAATTTCTCGAATCGCTTGTAAAATTAAACTTTAAAAAATTGTAAAATTTGAGCATGTAAATGGCTATGATTTAATCTCATCCATATTTTGATTGAATTTACCCCTATAATTTTGGTCTAACTTTACTCCTATATGAAAACTTTTTGAGTTAATTTCATACAGGGATAAAGTTGGACAAAAATATAGGGATATATTCAACTAAAATAAGAATGAAAATGTCTTAAATTGGCGAGAATTTCCACGAGGAATTTGGTGATTTTTTAAAAAATTACAAAAATTTGAAAAATTGTACAAACCATGATAGAGAAGGCGGCTAGAACGATATTCCAAGTGGTCAAAAGTCCTCGAATTTGAAAAGGTTGTCGATTTTTCATGATTTTTTGAATGCCAAAAATGATGGTAAGGTAGATTATAGAGGCATAAATGGACCATGCCCAATGTTGACCCATCCAGCGACCTTTAAAATACAAAAATGTACAAAAAATTAAAATTTTTTGAAGATTTTGAAGATTTAAACTCGTCCATATTTTGGTTATTATCCCTATATTTTTGACCTAACTATACCCCTAACCATGAAATTAACTCAAAATTATTCCATTTAATATAGCTAGACCAAAAATATAGGGGTAAATTCAACCAAAATAAGGATAATTTGAAACTTTAATATTTTGAATTGAAGTACTTACGCCATCGGTTTACTTCGAATTTTTCCCATTCAAAAACATCAATGTAGTCAGGGTTCGAGATTGTTTGGACTTCAACGAAATGGGGCGAAGTGAAATAAATGGAGGAACTGAGGTGAGAATTTGAACTGAAATTTTGCGACTCGAATTGTTCATATGAGATTCTGGGTAGGGAATTTGAAACTAAATTTTCTTCACTATCATTGTATCTTGGGAAAATTTGTGGATTTTCGAGAATTTTTTGCGAATTTGAACCAAAAATATAGGCTGAGGGAGCTGTAAATGTAAATCCTCCAAGTTTTTGATGTAAATCTGATCCTGGGTCAAGTAATGAGACTCTTTCTAGAGCACAAACTGCCGTGGCTGCTGCGACTGACCACATTTTGTCCAAATTTTACACAAAAAATCCAAAAATTACACACAAAAATATTCAAAATCTACAGAAAAATATCCAAAATTTTCTAAAATTTCACAGAAAAATACATTCAAAAGGCTAATCTAGCCACTTGTAATTTTCTCATCGATTCAAGTTCAAGTTCAAAATCACAATTTTTGCCCTAAAAAACAAAATTTTTAAATCTTAAAAATCTCAAATCTCTTAAATCACAAATAGTGTTTGAAAAATTCCAGATTTTTGAAAAAACTCTCCAGACTAATTCACTAATTTTCTCCAGGTTTTTTTCCAGAAACTTGCTAAAAAATCGTCACTTTTTTGTCACTTTTCTCAAGTTTTTTTATTCAAAACTAAAAGATTTTTTTCAAAAAATTGAATCAATTTTTAAATCATAAGTGTCTCACAGGAAGGCTAATCTGAGAGTGAGAGTTTGTGGTAAGTCTTGAATTTATTTTATTTTACCTTCTTGAACACTTTACACTTGTACTTGAAGCAAAATTATATACCTAAAATACTGGTAAATAGGCATACATTATACAGATACTAGATACTAGTTCTGATATACAGGGTCTTATGAAGCTATCTGATGCTGATGATGTCTTTACTACCACAAATGTACCATGGTAAATCCCATATAAGAATTCATATTTCTTTGCGAGTATTCTAGTTCTTATAATTTCTTAGGATTCAGTCGACCCATCCCCTTAATAATTTTACTACTACTGATACTACGAGTACAATACAAGTTATTTGAAATGTCTAGTTTTTATATCTTGTACATTTCCAGAAAAATCCATTACTAGGTACCTATATACGAACATCAAATCTGGCTAGATTTTTCTTGGGATTTTTTATAATTAAAAAAACTAAACAAATAAATGCATTAATTGAATGACATGTGCTTTAGATTACATACATATTTTATGGCATCATAGTTGAATATAAAATTAACTAAACAAAATCTTGAAATGTTATAATAGTCTAGATTTTTATAATCTTCGACGTTGAACTCTTGAATTTTGAACAAAATTTGACATAAAAATCAATATTAGATGATCCGATATTATTTTTGTTTTAGGATAATTTCAGACCTCTAAATTTAAAATTTTGTGAAATTTTAGTTAAGAATAATTTTAATAGGGGTAGATTAGGGATAGAGTAGGAAACTTTTGCAATTTGGACAGGTTTTAGTACTACATTTTTTGTTATTTTGATCTTAAGTTTCTATATCTATAAATATAATATGTAGAAATAGGCAAGATATTCTTTATCAAATTCTGGTCAAAATGATATCAAATTCGCTCAAAAATAAGTATCCAAATTTCAAAAAACTATCTCGAATCTACCCATTTATACATGTCCTTATGAAACTTATTGAAAGAATACAAAAATTAGTCATTAAAAATCTAAAAAAGATTCAATTTTTTTCTTCAAATTCGAATTCAAATCTTGTACAAATTCCAGTTTAGTACTGATTCTATTCTAAACAAGACTTTTTATGCTTTTTCAAACATATAGATTTCTAAGAAGGATCTCTTTAAGCCTTTAGATGTTAAACCTCATATAAAGGCCAGGAATCCTATTAAGATCCTAAGATATCCTTTATAAAACTTTTGATTTCTATTCAAGTTTAAATGAAGGATTTGAGCAGTTTTTAAAGTTTAAAAACTAGTTCCAAGACATCGAAGGGGGTCGGAAAGTACCTAATTAAAATTAACTTAATTTACAATTGAAAACTTGTTGATTTGTATTAGCTAAAAATTTATTACATTACCTAAGCTATATGTAGGCATGATGATTCAAGACCTAAATAAATGCTAAAAATGTGCATTTCTTGGGGTATTTTAGGCGTCTTTAACACAGCATCTGAACCTGGTCACTGGACCATGCAGTAAGAATGAAGTAAGAAGTTGAAGGCCAAAATTTATTTATTTTTTCAAAATTATTTTAACATACTTATACCTTACAAGTACAGGTAGATTTTTGAGAGATTAAAAATCTAGATAATATTCATTATGTATCATCAAATATAACTTAAAATATCATAACTTAAAGTTTTTATTACCTACTTTAGACTACCCTACTAAAGTTTCTGTATCTGTATAAATCAGGAATCTGAAGGTATTACAAAAAGTATATGTAAGATACTTAAGAAGGGTCAAAAAATGTGGAAAAAGTTCCAGGGCCAAATTCTACTTTAAAATTCGACAACTTTCGATTTTTCTCAACTTTCAAGTTCATTTTTGAAAAAAATTCTAATTTTAGAAATCTCTATAACCTGATTTTGGTTTTTAGTTTTGAAACCCTTTTCAAATGACCTTAAAGGACTTGAGACACTTAAATACCTTTGTATAAAGTCGAGGTTAAAATTTAATTTTTTCAATTTAATAATAGTGGTATTCTTATCTTAAATTTCAATTTGAAATCCTAGTTTTCGTCCATATGATTACTGTAAGATAGTGGTAGTGGTATTCTTATCTCTTTCAATTTTGAAATTTTAGATATCATATACAGTAATAAAATAGACAAAAACTAGGATTTCAAATTGAAATTTGAGATAAGAATACCACAATAAAATGCCGGCAATGTCTGTATACCTACTTTTCTTTTCAAAACACATTACCTTATAAATGTTTTAACCCAAAATCTAAAAAAATATCAAAATGACTAATAAATGTTATAAAATTTTGTTAAATTTCGGTCAAATTTTGCTTTAAATTCATCGATTTTTCCTCATAAAAACGACAAAAATTTACAAAATTTTGTACTTTTTAACATTTTTTACGATTTTGAAGTAAAAAAAATTAGATTTTAGGGATTTAAAGTGTGCTCACTTTCCCATTAGACACGAGTCAAATGAAATTTGGTCAAAATTCTGAGACTTTATATATCTAAAGTTGACATAAAGATCTGTAATTTTCAAATTTAGCTCACAAATAACTTCTTTTTTAAGCTCAATCTATCAATATACGAGTATATGTATACAAAATTTAAAATTTTTATTGTAATTTTACTCTGTAAAGTTCTGTAAGAAACTTGAATCCAGAAATTGATTTTGAAAAATTTAAAATTAAAACGATGTACTCGTACCTAAATGTAAAATCGAAGGTCAGATTGACATTTAATTGTTTCTAGTATTTAATGTACCTTTAGGTATTTACAGTCTGGATATTACTAGAATGTATTTTTGTTTAATTTATGTCAGGTGGAGATTCAATTACGACAATTATCTCAAGTTTCAAGTTTCAACTTATTTCTAAGCTATTTAAATAAGTATATAGATATGTAAGTACGATAGATAGTAAGAAAAAATACGCAATTTTGATCACGAAGACTTCCTACTTCACTTTTTTAGTGTTGACCAAGTGGGTGCCAAAATAGACCCAAAATATCTCAAATTGAGAATTTTAATGCAAATTTATATTCATAAAATACTCACACAAGATTTGTAAGTAGGTGGGATTGTAATTGTGACAAGTTGTGAGAAAATTGGTATATTTATAAAATACGAAAAAAATATAAAAATAAATAAGATAAAGGCAATCGAAAACTATATATATATCTAAGGATAAAATTGTTAGCATTTCGTACAAAATTTACAAAAATGGAATACAAAACTCAAAAATATTTATCTAAAAAATTATCTAAAAAATTATCTAAAAAATTATCTAAAAAAGAGCCTTTCTGTCTAATTTAGGAAGAAATTGGAATTGAAAATTACATTAAAAGATTGATTTTTGAAAAAAAGTACCTACATTTTTCATTTTTCTCTAAACTAGTCATATTTGCATAATTACTAATAGCAAGTATAGATAAGTTACAAATTTAGTCAAAAGTAATTAACAAACCTATAATAGATCTAATCTAAATCTGTAATAAATTAAGGATTATTTCACTGAAAATTGCACTTAAATCCTCTATGACCTGCCTGGAGAATGGACTTTTTCCATTCTAACATCTGGTCATTTAAACCTAGACTTATTCTGAATTTCAGACCTCTAGGTCTTCTTAAAGCCTCTAAAAACAGTCAAAAAATCTCCAAAATCGATTAGAAATTCAAACCCTGAGCCTCTAGGTCTACTCAAAACCTCTAAAAATTTACAAAAAACCTACAAAATCGATCAGGAATCCAAATTACAGGCCTCTAGGTCCACTCAAAGTTTCTAAAAGCTGCGAAAAAGTCTACAAAATCGATTAAAAATTCAAATCTTAAGCGTCTATGTCTACTCAAAGTCTCCAAAAACTTTAAAAAAGTCTACTAAATCGATTAGAAATATAAATTTCAGACCTCTATAGGCCTACTCAAAGTCTCTAAAAGCTTAAAAATGTCCAATCCTGACTGTCCTGATTAGTAAATTCGATTTTTAACCGACTTAATTCATTTCATGACAAATTATCTCAAAATTTACTCAAAAACACATGCTCTTTATCATTTTCGTGCGTTTGTTTGTTTGTATTCTGTTTATAAAAGTAAATATAAACTTTGATACGCAAATAGTAGTAAATTTCCAGGACAAATTCCTCCAGGAAATTTCCCTCATATGACCTAATATTTGCTGTAAAATTGACTAATAAATCAATAAATACAGCTGTAGTACTCATAGTAGCACAAATAGTTAAGTTCAAAGGAAATTAATAAAATAAATTTGATAAGGATGCCTACCGTTAAATGTGAAAAAATTACGTCAAAACTTCTCAGAAATTTTTGTGGTATTATCCATTACAAATATGCTTAAGACTATGTCTTAAAATGGGCATTTTTCTATAGATTTGCAAATAATCTATGCAAATAATTTATGGCCAAGTCATGAGGGTTTTTCCTACTATTATAGTAGGGTACTACATATTATAATAGTACTGCATACAACCTACTATAATAAAAGATGTAGGTATTTAAGATCAGTTTAATTCAATTAAGAGATCTTTCTGCACGTGTTGTGTAGGTTCAGATGAATTTTTTTGGATTTTTATAAAAATCCTACACTCTCATTCACAGGAAAATGCGAGTTTTTCAAAAAAGTAAATGAGAGAAACCTGTTTTTGAGTGCAAATATAATATGTATAGATACTACTATTAGTACTACTTTAGCATGGGTTAATAAGGACATGTGTATTTTTAAATTTTTATAATTTTTAACTAGATGGATTCGTCTGAAGGTCATTTTCTAAATCGAGTAAAACTATCAACTTTTGCTAAATTTTGAATATTATCTTAGATTATTAGGCCTATAGTATAGATAGATGTACTAGATCATAATTTTCAAAATATTTAGAAGATTTCAGAACCTTAGCTGTAAAATAAGTCTTCGATTTGGAAAAAAATTGCAATTCTTAGTTATTCAATAGTTTTCAAATCATGTGTATAGAAAATTTTGATATAAACAATGAATATTCCTAATCTTTTCTGTAGATTTCAGACCTCTAGGTCAACTAAAAGTACTCAAAAAATCTCAAATTTTGAAGAATCAGCTGAATACTTAGGATTAGCTAAAATTTGCACTAAAATCTATTTTAATTGCATTAAATTTATGAGATTTTGAAGACAGAAAAGGATCCCTTAACTTTAACTGAAAATTTCAAACCTCTAGGTCAAATCTAAGGCCTCTAGGTGCTTCAAATTTCAAAAAATTTCAAGCTTAAAATGCTCTAAATATTTCAAAAATTGAGATTGAAAATAGATCTATTTTTATACCTAATAATCTTTGAGTTTCAAATCCTATTTTAGTAAATTTTGACTCTAAAAACTATCAAATTTTTTTGAAAATTGTACTATTTATAGGGTATCTTTACTTGCCAGATCTAATAAGAAGTATAGAGCAAATAGTAAATTATACCTGACATTTGAACATCTCTAAATATCAGTACATGTAAATTTTTATAAAATATTTTTATCATTTGGGCATTAACTGCTAAAGTACAAGTACTCTATCACTATAAATTACAATGTAAAATTGTGCTAAAACGCCCTTTCTCAGAAATCAAAACTTTTAAACTTTAATTCTCATTTAATTGAAATCACATTAGGCAAAATATAAGCGAAAATTTTAAGGTAGTTAAAGTCTTATCTGAAGATCATCAAAATACAAAAGTTGAAGATTTTATGCAAAATTTTATGCAAAATTCATACATTTACTATACTATCTATCCTTAGGCTTAGGTATTTTTGACTCTAAAAGTATAATTATTTGTTTTGAAAAGCAAATAGCAAAACAACATGCAATTTTGACGCCTTAACAGAGGCTTTTAATCCTCGAAATTCCTTTTAAAAATCCCAAATTTAGACTTAAAATAAACAAAAAAAACACTACAGTACAAGTGGAAAGCTCGAGATTCATTTCATATAGTAAGTTTACAATCAAAAGATTTGAATTTGAGTGTAAATTTTAAAAATTTTAAGAAATTTTTCAAATTAGAAATTCAACCTAATTCCACGAACTTTTCCAATATCTGTTGATGATTTCAATACAAAATTTTGAAACAATTATTTCAAAATGGAATTTTCGAGAAAAAAATTTTTTTTATAGATTTTTACATTGAAAAGATATCTTATAGCCTTAATGGATCAATAATTTGAATTGAAAAATGAGCCTTTAAGTAAACCCAAACTTCCATTTGAAACACGTGTAAAGTCTCTAAAGATGTGATATAAAATTTTGGCTATTTTTGAAACTCTAGAGGTCTGAATTTGTTGAAAACCCAAGTCAAAGATTAGAAAACTGCTAAAATCACACAATTTTTGCAGATTTTACCACAAAATTTTACAAAATTTTGCAAAATTTTGAATTTGAAGGACAGATTTAGTAAAAGGTCGGGATTTTCTTATGTAAAATGACATTTATGGTGCTAAAAATGTGATATTTTCAAAATTTTGACCATTTTTTTGAAGCTCTAGAGTTCTAAATTTGTTGAGAAACCAAGTTAAAAATGCGTAGAAAAGTGCTCAAAATCACATAATTTTTGCAGATTTGACCACAAAATTTTGCATTTGAAGGACATACATACAAAAGAACAGGATTTTCTTATGTAAAATGACATTTATGGTGCTAAAGATGTGACATTTTGGCTATTTTTGAAACTAGAGGTCTGAATTTTTAGAAAACCAAGTCAAAAATGCATAAAAAAGTGCTCAAAATCACACAGTTTTCGCAAAATTGACCTCAAAATTTTGCATCTGAAGGACAGATATAGTAAAAGGTCAGGTTTTTCTTATGTAAAATGACATTTATGGTGCTTTTTTGTCTAATTAAATTAAGCTTTACCTTAAGATACTGGTAGCAGAAAAGTGCAAGTAAGATTTTACAGATATTTTGTGTGCCGGAAATGCTTGTGATTGTGATATAACTACAGATTAATTTCATTAAGGTAAGGTAATACACTTTTTTACACAATATAAGAAGCAAGTTTTGAGTTTTTAAATTTTGCTCAAAACTCATCATAATCCATCAAAAAATTTATAATTTCTCATACAAGTATAAGTATTTTATGCATTTAGAAGTAGGTATACAATGTATGTATATACTGGTATATCAAAGTTTTGAATCGCAGTTCCTGTTTACATAACCTAAACAACTTTTATCATCATTTCTTATATCTATCTGTATTATGATTAGAGGTTTTTTTTTGCAAGTTAGTTTTGACTTTTTATTACGAGATTTTGTTACAATTTCTAATTAATAGAGTAGTTTTAATCGACTCATCTTCATGTTTCAAGTTGAGAAATAGTATAATGAAATCAATATACCAGCTAGATAAATGGAACTATCTAAAATGAACAAAATCCATGGACTTTTGAGCGAAATCCAGGATCTCATATTAGTATTCTTATCACAACTTTCAATTTTGAAATCCTAGATTTCGTCTAATGAACTAAAATTATGATTTCAAATTGAAATTAAGTTTAGAATATCACTTTCAAAGTTTATTTCTTTAAAATCTAAACATTCCAGTATCTCATAATAGGTTTGAGAATTTTTGAAATGCTTTCAAATAAAATGGCTTCAAAAAATACTAAAAATTTTCCACAATTTTGTAAAAAAATATTTACTGTTAAATACACCACTTATACGAGTACCTACTTAATACTTGTCAAAATTTCACAAAATCTAAAAATACGTAAAAATACATGATCTACTGTTAATTAATTTTAAAAATTTTGATACAATTATATCAAAATGGAATTTACAAGATAAACAATAACTTATATTAGAGATATTTTATATCATATTATCCTATAAATTTGGATTGAAAAATAAGACTTTTTGTAAATTTTGCTTTATATTGTATAGTATCTAGGTATAGGAGATTTCAAGTTGGTATAACGTAGTACGTGAGTGATCAATTTAAAAAGTTTGTACGAGCGAAGCGAGCATTTACTGTTCAATTTTGCTTGCAAATTGTCTCATCTAATTCCAATTTCTTTGAATTTTTTTAGAAATTTTTGGAATTTCAATTTCAATACACATATTACAAATTGCACAATTTATGATTTTTAAATTATACAGATCGCGCTTGTTCAATTTTTGTATTTTTGTATAGTATATTTTTGACCTAAATAGGTCAGACTTTTTTTCGTTTTTCAAGTTGAATTCAGTCCTAAAGTATTTAGGCTAAAGATTTACCAGTATTTTGAACCGGAAATATCTCTAGAATTTTGCAAATTTTACCATTTAAAATACCTGTAATTTGAAGAATTAATTCATTTCCTCATCCTCATATATCCTGTATTTTGTACCCCTAACCATCCTATTGAAATCTTGTCTTGTCCAGGTCTAGGTCCTAGGTACAGTACTACTGTTACACTTTGATCTTTGCCAAAAAATTGGCAAAAAAAACTCGATTTCAGTAGTAAACTGTACAGGGAAATACCAGATACATACTCGTACATATATGGATTTCTTTAAAATTTAAAACAAGTTTAAAGACCTTTATTTTGCCAAAATTCGTACAAATATTACTACTATTACTGATACTATACTATGAGATAAGACAAGTTTTAATTCAACAAAATAAAGGTTATATAATCTATCCATCAGACTCTCAATCTGCACGTTTCTCATTAACATTTTTATTATACCTTTTCTTGTTTATTAAAATTTAAATCAGTAGTATCTTCTATATAGGTAGGTAATTGTATTGTAAAGCACAAAAAATGTGCAAAAATCGCATGGGGTTTCCCCCATTGGGTTTGTCTACTAAACCCTACATGTATTCGGGTTAAGATCCTGAGGAAATTTTCTTTTTTTGAATTTTTTGCAAATTTTTTTATAAATTTTTTGCTGTATCCGTACCTAATTTGTAATAATTTGATACGCAACAAGGTATTATTCCAAAATGACAAAAAATTCAATCCTGATAAATATTTTTCTACAAAGTTCTCATTGTTAATGGGCAAAAAAATCCAATAATCTAGATCTAATTAGATAGGGTATTTATTATTTTTATGCACTTTTTAACCTATAAGAGCTAGTCTTTATCAAATAGATAAAGACTTCAAAAAATTCCACAAAATTTCATTAAAAACCTGAGAATTTTGGCGAAAATTTGTAAACAAAATTTTTTTAATTTTTTATTCTTCAACTAGATGTAAACTACCTAGTTGAGTAACTTACACCAAAATATACCTAGTTGAGTCCAGTCCAGCAGACTCTGTAGACTATAGACATAAGCTCAAGCACCAGACTAGCAAGTAGGGGTAGATTAGGAATAGTTCGGAAATGTTTTTTGACCCTTATTTTGCCAGAGTCTTTAGTACTTGAAATTTGATTCAGAATATCTTGGCTATCTCTAGATATAGATATAAAAATTTCGAATCAAAATAATAACTATTTCAGGTGAAAACATGCTGTTGTTGGAAGAACTATCCCAAATCTACCCCTATATTCATTACATTTTAGCTAAAATTACATTTATTTTGATTTTAAGCCTAGGCTTTTAAGCCTACATTCGATATACCTATATATTATACAGTATTTAGTAACTTGCTAAATAGATAAAAGTTAATACTAGTACTTGTAAAAGGCTTTGTCATGTCTAAAAATATCGAATTTTATGAATGAAATTAAGCCTACTTAAGCCTGATTGATTAAATATTTGTTTTTGTGTAAATTTGCGTTAGTAAAACCCATTGAAATATACATTGAGGAAAAACCTTAACTTTGTAAGTAGGTACTTGTACTTTAAGTAGTACAAAAGCTCAGCTATTGTCCAGCAGTAATTTCCTGAACTTTAGTAGAATTTCGTAGAAAATTTTCTAATTTTTTCTGCGAATCTTGAATAATCTAATTAGACATTTGTAGGCACTTGAGACTTATAATAATTTAAGTATGTTTTATGATAATGTACTACTACTACTATATTATACTGCTATGGGTAATGTACTTTAGTGTAATATCTGTAACTACCTACTTAAGAACTTAAATTAAAATATTTAAATACATTTCAAGGCCTAGGTGTTTGTACTTATAATTGTAATTTTACAAAGTATCTTAAGTATTTTAAGTATGATATCACAAGTTTGGTCAAATTGGCATTTGAAAAGTGAAGGTTTAAAATACGCATTAAATTTCTGAATTTTAAATTATTTTTATAATCTAAATGGTACTTTATATCTGGATGTTTTGTTACTATTGTGCTTGTAGCAGTATAAGGATTTTGAGTATCATCAAATAATTAAATTACATTTTAGCTCGTTTTTACATTCATAAATGGAATTTTATGCTTTTTTGACAAAATAATTTATACTTTTTAATGTAGTAGGCTACTCACAAGAGATCTGTATAAAAAAATTGTCATAAATTGAACGATTTGAATTTGTAATGTCATTGAAATCGCAAAAATTTTGTAACAAATTTTTAAAAAAAAAGTAATAACTAGGATTTAATTAACTGTTCATTAATAGTTAATTAAAGCTTAAGTTTAATTTCATCTCTATTTGGTTAAAATTACCCCTATATTTGGTGTAACTTTACCGGTGTATGAAATTCACCCCAATTTTTTTTAGTTCCTGTTAGGTTAGGAAAGGATTTTTTTAAACTTTGGGATAATTTCATACAGGTATAAGGATTGGCCAAAAATATGGGGGTAAATTCAACCAAAGTAAGGATGAGATTAAATCGGAGCCCGTAATTATTAATTGTTGAGGAAATCTTGAAGTAACACCGTATTTTTCCGGTTCAAAAGACAACTTTGGGTCAATCGAATGTTAAATTCAGAACCTCTGTCATCGATTACACAAGTTATGGTCATTTTAATCTTTTTTCTATTTGATTAACATGTGACCCTTTAGGTCCCTTATAATGTTCCTTAGTACAACATGGGATTTTAGTATCATCAAAATAATTAAATTACAATTTAACTCGTATTTGCAATTTGCATTCTAAAAATGTATTTTAAGCTTTTTTTCAAAAAAAAAAATATTTTTCATGTTTCAAATTGCAAAATTCGCGGACATCTGTGTCATAAAAAATTGTCATAAATTGTACGATTAGAATTTTTAGTGGGATTGATAACACAAAAAATTTCTGTAACAATGTATTTTAAAAACAATACTTAGGATATAAATACCTGTTCATTAACAGGTATTTTATAAATCTTGCGAATAAAATGTTAAAGTTGAAGACATCTCAAATTGCCATCACAATTTTTGAGGTCAAAGGTCAACTATGGGGTAGAACGGATGCCAAATTTGGAAGCTCTGGCATCGAGTACCCCTATGACCCTTTAATTTAATTTTTGATTTTTTCCCATTTGATTAACATAGTCCTTTAAGGGTCTACCTCAAGAAGTGGGGAAATCTGTAATATTTGTTATAATAGCACAACTAGACCCTAAAAGGGTCCTTCATGCCAAGTTTGTTTATCATGGGTCCATTAGTTTCCAATTTATCTTCTGGATAAACAAACAGACAGACAGACAGAGAGACAGACAGATGGACAAAGTTGAAAGCATACTCGTATATGAAAATTGAAAAGCAAGTGCTCGCTTCGTTCGTACAAAATTTTAATTGAAAATATAAAACTCGTACCTATGATATAGCGGCTAGGGATCTAATTCTAATTGCGTTTTGATACCATATAGTTTGGGTAAAACTTGTGTAATTTTTCAGTTTCTTGAGTTCTCAATTAGGGTAGGGTACTGTTATAAAGAAATTTTTAACATTGCTTTAGTACCTTTCAATTTGAAGTCCATTTGATTATTAGACGAAATCTAGGATTTCAAACTTGAAAGTGATAAAAATATCAATACAAGATCCTCTGGATTTATTTTAAAAGCTCAAAATGGAAAGACTTGCAAAAAATAACTCATTTATGAAAATATTTCTCAAACTCAAAATGTTTATTAAAATTGTGTCCTATTCAAATTTGTAGGTACCTAAGTATGCTTCTCATGTGAAATTTTAAAAATCGGAGTTTTTTTTTGAGTTTTTTGAGCTTTCGAGATGCTTCAAATCTCGATTTTACAAATTTTGCATAGTAAATCTATACAAGTGTTAATTGGAGAAGGATACAAAATTATTCAAATTCTCATCTGCCCAAAGCCAAGCCAAAAGTGACAGTGCTAAATGAAAAAAATTGTACTTTTATTTTCTACAATTCTAAATATTATGCCTTTGCATTGTCATCTAACATAAGCCTATTATTATTACATATTAAACTGTACTTACTAGAGTATATTATTATGAATTTTTGAGATGTTTTCTTGGCCTATTTATTTCACCTAAATTCTAAATATCAAATCCTAGATTAATAGTCTATCATACGAGTATAGTATCGGTATATATGGACTTTCTTAAATCTTAAACTTGCCATCACTTTGTGTGTCCTTTACCTAGTAAAAAAATTCATAGTTTTGAGCAAAAAAGTGAGGAAAAATTATGCAAGATTTAATTGAAGTATTAAGCCTTAAAACAATACAAAAAAAGACGCAAAATCACAATGGAATTATTTACTCTGATTCGTATAATTATTTTCAATTTCTTACTACAAATACAGTATTAAATTGCTAATACTAATAGGTATATAAGTATCTATAACCAGTATTAAGTATAGGATATATTTATTTGTAAATAAAAGAATAAACAAGTCAATTAGGTATCTGGATTTTTCGAGATTTTTACTATCTACTTGACACGCTTCAAAAAACTCAACTTCCGGTCAAAAGTCAAGAAATTTGTGAAATACGAACCTTCTATAATCTTAAGTTTATTTTTGCAAAAAATTTGCAAATTTTTTATGAAGTAAGTATACCCTACCTGTTAAAATGGTTATTTGACTCTTTTTATAACTAAATATGCCATCATAGTGAGGCTTTTTTATAGGTTCTATAGTTGTACGAGGGGATTTATGGAAGTTTTGAGAAATTAATTGACAGATAAAAGCCAGGTACCTGTAAGAAAGTAGTAGGTATTCTTATCTCGGTTTTCAACTTGAAATCCCAGTTTTCATCCTTATAAGACATAGATACCTAGGATTTCAAAAAGATTGCAGAATTAGGTACCAAAATTAAAGGGGCAAAATCTTGAGCAAAAATTGCTTGTATTTCGAAATTGACGGATTGACCTATAGGTCTGAATTTTTAGACAAGTAATACTTGATTGATATAATTAAGTACCTTACTTATGATAATATTACTCGTAGAAGGATACACAAATAGCCCTTTTTCTCATGATCTGTCACATTTCTATTTAGCAAAATTTTAATATTCGATACAATAAGGTTGAAAATCCAGATATTTTACACTCTATAAACTTCAAATCTCAATTAATAATTCTTATGTAATTCTTATGTTCAGATTGTAAATTATAAGTAGGAGTAGATTAGGGATAGTTTAAAAACATTTTTGAAAATTGGACAGGTTCTCGACTGAACCCAAAACCAGTTGTTATTTGACCTTAATTATTATAGGTCTATATCTAGAGATAACCTGGATATTTTAAAACAAATTTCGGGTCAAAACACCTGGTTCACTCTAAAAAAATTTGTTCAAATCAATTTCATAAACATTTCTTTACTATCCCTAATCTACCTCTAAATAGTCATTTTTATATAATTGTATTTTTTTTACCTAAAAATAATTTTTTTAAATGATTAGATCATAAATGGCAAAGGCCAGATTCGATGTCTAAAAAAGCGCAAAAGTGTCAGGGATGCTTTTCGAGTGCATAAATTGACTTCTACTTACTAACTTACTGGGGAAGTACGCCTCAAATGCCCAAAAATTGATTGATTTAATTACTCTAGAAAAACATGAAAAAAATCTCAACCTAGACATATATATCTACATCTACAACTCACAACTAGTGAGTTGTAATGTACAATATATACTAGGTAGGGTACTTTAATTTAATTTATTAGATATGAATAATACCACCTACTGGGTTATCCAAAGCAAGTATCTGTAGGTACTTGTAATGGACAATAATAAGCAAATTTAAATATTTAAAAATAAAATTGTAATAGCCATTTCCTTATTTAGCTAACTACGAGTAGACATTTGCTATCTATTTACACCTATAACTTCAAACGTATCAGTACAACTTGCTTACAAAAATTGATGAAAAAAAATGTTGGAAAAGGAACGGAATTGCTTATCAAATCAAATTTGATTTAAAATATCGCAAAAATAACAAAATCAAAATGTCAAAAAACATCATCTTTTGTAGGTTTTTGTAGGTTATATAGTCTAAATTGTCTGAAAATTTTAGACCTCTAGGTCAACCTCAAAAAGAGCAAAATTTGATTAATTGACATTTTGCGATTTGGATCTCGGAAACTGCCAAAAATTCCAAAGCTCCTTTTTTGTAGATTTTGGTAGGTTATCTAGCTTGACTTTTCTCGAAATTTCAGACCTCTAGGTCAACTTATAAAGAACCTAAAAGTGTCAAAATTAGATCAAATTGACATTTTTTTCGATAAAACTTTGACATAAATTATGCCAAAAAGATATAAAACCGTATATTTTGGCCATTACTAGAGACCTAACTTGGTTTTGGCGACAATGAAAGTTTATCATCTAAATTCCATAATTCTCATAATTGAGACCTAAAAATTCAGTTTTGACCTAGAAGTCTGAATTTTCAGGCCTAAATTTGCACAATTTCAAATTCTAAATCAAAATTTGGAAAAATTTACAGATTTCTCATCTTTTTTTTTTATTTTTCAAATTTTTGATATTTTTTAAAAATGTTCATATTTGACTTGACAGAGTGTGTTTTGTGCTTTATGACAGTTTCTAGTTTATTATAAATAAGAGGTGTCTTATTGAGTTTAGACAACCTTACAATTTTACAATTCTCAAAAAGTTGCAGTTGACCTTCCTTTTCCTACTTGTTGTGCTATCTATCTATTTGTATTTTGTATTTGGATTTAGACAGGAATAGAATACTTTATTATTATTATTGTTCACTTCAATTACATATACATACACATACATAGGTACTGGTTATATTTTCTAGTGTCAATCACATATGTAGTACAGTATGTAGTGTAAAAATTAAAAATCAGCGTTTTTAAAGATACAATTTTTTTGCCATTCTTGAGCAAACAAGGAACAAGACAAATGGACAAAATTTCAGGAAATTAGGTTGAAGATTCTCTGATATATTATACTAGTACTACTAGTACTAGAGTATATGGTAGATTTGCAATTTTATGGAAATTTACCTGAGAACTTGATTTCTTTTTTGTTTGGTTTTTGATGGGTAATTTGCAAATTTGCAAAATCATGCAAATATTGATGATTAAAATCAGGTCATTTAATTGCATTACTTGTACTTAACTTACATTCTTATACTTTAGCTCGCATTTTTTAGTTCTGGCAGACTTTCTATACAATAGTATTTAGTATATATCTCTCAATTTTGAAATCCTAGATTTGTATTGTTGTCAGATGGACGAAAACTAGGATTTCAAAATGAAAATTAAGTTAAAAATATCACTATTTTAGTGATTTACCAAAATCGAGTCAAATAAGATATATAGGAATTAAAAGATATAAAATCGACTAAAATTCGAGCTTTTTGATCTTATAATAAGCAAGTTTAAGGATGATTGTTACAACTTGAGTAGTAATGACAATGACAATATATCTCATTCATAAAAAGTGTTTCCTGAACTTGCCCAATTGTGTTCTAGTAAGTTGTAAACTTGCAAATAAAATCATCAATTAAGAGTTATGAACTAGAAGGCTCACTTTTACTGAATTTTAATTAAATAATTTTGGCTTACGATTTCAATATACTGATACCATTGACATTTGGCTTGTCATACCATACTTCAAATCTTGATGAAAAATACAAGATTTATAAGAGTTTTAATTGCTTATCAGGTTACTATAAAGCTCAATATGAAAATATGCATTTAAATTACACATGATAGGGTATGTATAATGTATAGGTAAACTGCCTTACTGAACCTTTTGAAATTTGTCAAAGGAATACGTCAAAGTATAGCCCTGGCCATTCCGCACGATACAAATCTGCTTTATAAAGGGTATCTTTAGGTTGTTATAATGAGTTTTCTGCCCTTTATATGAAGATTAACATGGTAATGGCCTAAAAAAACCTAAAAATCTAGGTTTACATACCTTAAGTTTATTGAATTTTTTAAAAAATTTGTCATTTTTTGTGAATTTTGGGATTTCTGTCAAAATGTGTCAAAAAACCATCGACAGTCCTTTGTCAAAGTCAAAGTCAAATTTTAATTTTTTTTTAAATTAAATCTTTTTAAAACTTCTTAAAAAACAGTCTCGTAGCTCGTAGTGAAGAAAACCAAATCTGAAAAAAAATTTTGAATCCTTATCTTGAAGTCCTAAAATGTAAATGGTATCCTATCGTACCTATTAACAAAAATTTTTTATAAAAATTTTAATACTCATTTATTCAATCAATCTACAGACTATAGGGAATATTTCAAACCTCTAGGTCAATGTTACCCGTATTATATAGGTATCTAAATATATTTTAAAGCCTAAAAGTCATACAAAAGATAGTAAAATATCTTGAGATTTCGACGATTTCGAGATCCAAAATATTGAAATCTTACCTTTTCATTAAACTAAAATCTTAAAAATTGATGAAATCCAGGATTTCAAATAGGCTAATTTTTTTGAAAAAGTGTCTTTTTACAATTTGATCAAATAACCTAGACTCTTTGATTGTCATTTTTAATTGTTTTGGTCCGGTAAGATTCAAGTTGAATGGTAAAATCCACGTGCTACCTAACCTTATCAAATTTGATAATTTATCACAAAATGTCCTATACAGTATACAGTACCTAGTAGATTATGGGAGGTATGTGAAACAGGTTGTTTTGTTACAGTTTTTTCAAGATTTTATGACATAAATAATATTTTAGTTTTTAAAACCATTTTTCATATAAATTTATGCATTTATACAAGTATGTTATGGGGCATGGGTGGCTGATTTTGCTTAAATCTTGAAACACCTGATGATATTTGATGTGCCAACTCAATTATTTATCAATTATTAAGTACTATACATACTGCGTTTGGTTTTTTTCCATATTTCCGTATTTCCTCATTATACACTTACGATTAATGAAACTTTTTTTTTGCATTTTTTACAAGTTTGATTTTAACTCTTACTGAGTAACTGAATGATCTGCCCAAATAATTATTATATAAATTATGAAAATGGCGGCATAACCGTCGAGAAGCTCGATAATTTTGACATTTTATGACCATAAAATCATAAAATTTTATGATTATGATATAATGTCAAATTAATTTTTTATAAACTGATAACACAGCTATAATAAGGTTGCATCTTGAAAGATTTTAAATCAAAATTTTGGAGTCATAAAATGTAAATGGTAGGGTACTAATATACTTAGGTACTACAAAAATATCTAAAAAAAAAGTGGACTATTTTGGAAATTTTTTAAATTTTTTCAAATTTTGGCTAAAAATCTCGACTTTTCAAGTTTTTCGAGGCTCCGATTTAAACTCATTTCTAATTTGGTTGAATTTATCCTTATGTTTCGATCTATCCTTATACCTGTTTGAAATTCTCCCAAATTTTTTAAAAATTCTATCCTAAACCTAATCTATCCTTAACTAAAACTTAAAAAATTTGTGTTAATTTCATACAGATCAAAAATATTGGGGTAAATTCAACCAAAATAGTAATGAAATTAAACACAAGTCGTTTTTCATATCTGGGTAACTTGTTTTGGAAGAATTTTGGAAGAATTTTGAAAATTTTGGTCAATTTTTTGATCTGTTTTTATACAGACAAAAATTACAGATATAATGTTCCGTTTTAGAAAAACATTCTTGAAAAATTTCAAGTTTAAGGGTAGAAAAGTTATCTATGACTATGACCAACCCATATGTATTTCCCTTAAAAAAGCGTGAAAAATTTCAAAAATTTCGGTAAAAAAAAAGCTTTTAAGAAACTTACACTAAAGATTTCAAGGAGAAATGAATTTACACTTACCGGTTCGATGAAATCCTAATCGATTTTTTTAGGCTCCGATTCAATTTCATCCTTATTTTGGTTAAAATTTACCCCTATGTTTTTGGTACAACTTTTTTTGAGATTTTTTAAAAATCTTAGCCTATCCTAACCTAAACTAAACTAAACTACTGACAAATTTAAAAAAAATTTGGGTTAATTTCATACATATCGTTAGACCAAATGGGTAAATTCAACCAAAATATTGATGAAATTAAGCTAAGTTTTTTTATACCATTAAAATCTACATCTAAAGTAAATATTGTGAAAAATGAGATTGAGATTAAGGCAGGAAGCTAATTTTTTAAATTTTTTTGTAAAAAAAAAAGTTTAACCCACTGTAGAATACATTGAGTTTAAGTTGGAATGATTTGAAACAAAAATAAGCTTATTTTAACGGGAGTTTTTTAAGAAATTTCAAAGGTATTTGAAATTTTTTGAAATGTAACAAGTTTTAGAAAAACTATATAGTTTTCCAATGCAAAATTAGTCAAAATTTCAAAAATTTCGAAATTTTTGCTCATCTTATTTATTCAGACTTAATCTATAAATCGAATATTTAATTTGTTCAAAAACACTAGTTGTAGGGTTTAATGCCAAGATTTTGAAAATTTGGATTTCATTCATAGTAAGGTGCAATAAGTAATTTCTATTTACATATAG
>JAQIXA010000917.1:0-31999 GCA_034699045.1 Nanhermannia cf. coronata Gr-Ori-00579
GTGAATAACTCTTAAAGTGACATGTTTTTTGAGAAACTGTAAAGAGTATCAAAAAAATGAAAGTTCAAAAAATGAAAATTTTTTAAATTTTTTGGAGAAAGTAACTTTATGAATTTTGTTTTTTCCCTTTCAAATTATTTAGCATAATTCAAAACTTTACTTTCAAAAAAATATCCAATTTTTTTCATTTTTTGACATAAATAATTTATGAAATATCACCAAAATTCTTCAAAATTTCTCAAATTTTTACCATAATAAAGTTTGTTTATTTACAAAAGATCTGAAAGATACTTCTAAAAAACCGTTTTTAATCTAAAAAACATAATACTTTACATACAAACATGTATTCCTTGGCAGTGATCCACGCTGTATATAGTACTATAGACATTATTTACCTAAAATTAAAAAAAATTCTTTAGATTTACATGGTGCACCTGGTTCACAAGTAAGATTAAATAATACCCTATAATAAGGGTTAAACTTAACCTTTTATTTTCAATTTTTATTTATAGAATGGTAATGATCATAGTGGGAAAAAAGGTCCAATAGAATTTTTCGATAATGAAGAGAATATCAACCGAGCTGTTCGAATCCTCGCACAAATCGCAAATTGGGCCAATTCTCCTCAATGGTCAGAAACAGTTAAAATAATCCAATTGCTCAATGAACCAATCTTATGGGATGATTACAATGGGCGATTAGAAAAATTGAAGCAATTTTACCGAAGAGCCTATGATGAGATAAGGAAAGTTAATAGTGGGATTGTTGTAGCTGTTCATGATGCTTTTATCCATCAGGATAATTGGTTTTATTTAAGGTATCTTAAACCTTACTAGGACTTAATCAACAGCTTTTTAGCATAGTTGATTATAAATTGGGCGAGAAAAGTGATGAAGGCATATCAATTTGATCCATATTTATGCTTCATCTATAGTATACTTTCCCTTTGCTTTTCTCATAGAAACCAGGGATATTTGGGTTTTTTGCAAAAATATCAATAGCAAAAAAACCCAAATATCTGCAAATATCCCTGGTTTCTATGAGAAAAGCAAAGGGAAAGTATACTATAGATGAAGCATTATTAGATAAGTACCCTACTTGTTAATAATTTATTGCAACATCAAATCAAAAGGGTTATACTTAAATACACACATTTTTGAAAATGAAGATTTTCAAATATATTTTGATTCTTTCGGATCGGATTAAGAAAGATACTCAATATCAAAGATAAATGACCATAAAAAATTTGGAAATCGGATTATATTTTTTACAATTAGGTCAATTCGAACTGAAGCTCTGAGTCGAGTATTGTAATTGTATTTACGTATCTATAATTTGAATTTTGTCATTTCTATTTCTACTCTATTTGTATTTGTACCTAGAAGGGTATTTATTCAAAAAAAATTCAACTTACCGTTAGATAAGCACTATAGTATAGAAGGAATATTTCAATAAAAAAACATGAATGTAAACATAATTTTTCAATAATTCATTTTTTTCTGGCAACTTCCTTAATATTTTTATTATGTTAATTCAACCGTAAAACCAGAAAAGAGACAACTTTGAAATATTATTCCTAATAAATTTTGGAAAACTAGTCAAAATAGACATATGTAATGTATGTACATAATATTTTCTTCTGAAATGACCTAATTTTTAGAAATATCTTGTATTTCTTTTTAAAACATATTTATTTTATTTTATTCTAATTCTAGTATGTGTTTATATACAGATACTACATACTTACATAAGTACAATTTTTTTTAAACTGGAGGTACTTTGAATAAAAACACCCTGATAATATAGGTAAAGGTAATTAAGATCTAGCATTTTATAAATTGTCTTTTTTAATATCAAATTCAACAAAACTGAAATTCGATCATCTATGCAACAATTTTAATATTTAATTTATAAAAGAATTTATCAACTTCAAGAAATTTAGTTATTTAGAAGAGAATGTTTCTTATAGTTTTAGAGCAGTGGGTAGGTATCTACAAATATTTTCTGTATTGAAAACTATGATAAGTATTTTCAAAATACCTAAGTAAATTAATTAACTTTTATTTTATTATAAGAGTATTATTTATGACTATCAGTTACGAGTAAAGTAGAAAACCTTCACTCTTGAAAAATCTTGCTAGAAATCTTCCAAAATTTCAAGAATTGTTTCTGTATTGCATAATATAAGTATTCTAATTTAATCTAATTCAGAATATCTTGAGAATTTAGACTTAATTTACGCAATTCTTGTCCAATGAAATATTTTTAATAGGGTAGTAGGGTAAGTACCAAAAACAATAAGTTTTTCAGAAATATCAAACTTTCACTTGTAGGTATTTCATTTTATTTTATTTTGATTTCACTCAAAATTTGTTGAATTAGAATTTGTTAAGAATTTTATCATGGAATTTTATGAAAACCATTTAAATATAAATCTTATTGATTTTCTTTAAAACTCAATTTTTGAGATAAGAATTTTTATTTCAATTTCTTTTAAGGTTTATTTGCTTATTGTTAAGAGGACTTCAAATCTAAATTTATCAAGAAAATCTAAGATTAATTTTCTTGACAAACTCTATTATATCTAAGTATAGTATTATTTTGCTTGACCGCATTTTATCCCATTATAATAATAATCCAAAATCTTAATCTCGTAAACAACTTGCGTATGATTTGATTCAGTTTAGCATTTGCATTTTCAATTTGTAAACCATTCACTAGAACTAGAATAGAATTTAGAATGCAAATATCGGGCAGTTTGAATATTTTGTTTATATTTATAAGGTCATTTTTCCTCATGAAAAAGGGTTTGTAAAAAATCGATTGGAAATTTTAAAATTATTTATAATAGACATTGGTTTGCATTAGAATTTGACATTTTTGACAAAATAATAGAGCTTATATATATATAATAGTACAAACCTAATACCTAAATAAAACAATACATTAATACCTATATTAATACATTAAAACAATACAAGAGACAAGAGACTAGATGACTAATATAGTGTTACGTAAAATAATGGTAAAAATTGAGGATTATTTTCGATTATTGGAAATTTTAGAAATATCGGTATTTGCCAATTAATTAGATATAGATATTGAAATTCTGTAAATTCATACAAATATTAATAAAATTAGTAATTTCAATAATTGCATTCTATCCCCGTAATTCAATCTCAAAATCATGTACCATCCCTTTTATTTGGCTCGAATTCTCAAAATTTTTTGCAGTTTTTTTCTTGTACTCGGTCCAAATGTGCTCTTAACCCCTAATAAATAACGTGGGAGTAAAATTTTATGGATTTTAAGCATCTAATGGTGAAGAACAAGAACATCCATAAGAAGTTGATTAAACCAAAAAAGCAATCGGCAATCGACCTTAACTTTTTTTTACTATCCTAATAAAATCCGTTGAATGTAAAATTGGCCTTTGGATATAAAATAAAAATAAAATCTTTTATCTCAATACCTACCATACTTATAGGGTACTGCTGGTCTGGTACTTGTACTGATACTTGTACTGGTACTTGTATGCCACCCATTTCATTGACTCTATTTAAAAAAATTGGTCATTTGAAAGTAAAAAGCCAATTTCAATCTTAAAAAACTAATTTGACAAGCTAAGTGGATTCCTTTTTTATTACGCAATTGGATTTTTAACAACTGTATAAATTCCATTAAAATTTAAATCCAAAAACGTCAATTACTAATATATATACATACATATATATACCAATATGACATCATAAAAGGACAATTTCAAAAGTCTATTTTAAGTTATATATTTCTATTCTTTGATCGAATTCTAATTGGATTCAAATTCTTCAAAACTTCATAATTGGTACTTTTTTGAAGCTTTGAAGTTTCTATCACTTGAAATTAGATTCGATTAAAAGAAAATAACAATTAATTATATTAAAGTACGCAGTTAAGTGATATATATACTAGAAGAGTAGGTGTTATTTTGTCACACTTTTTGAAATACCTACTTATAGATACAATATAATTAACAATACCCTTTAAACTTTTGAAATTAGATTAGATAGGTAGTTAGGTAAGTCGAACGACTTACCTAACTACCTATCTAATCTACAAGTTATAAAGTAACGTTACTTTATAACTTGTAGATCCAAAATAGTTTATTGAAAAAAAGGATAGTTAAGTTCTACAATGTATATCTAACTTTTACTTGAAGTATCAAATGACTAAAGGGCAAATTTTCGATATTTATAATCAAGTTTAATTTTACATGGAGAAAGTTTAGAGTGGAAATTATTAAGCAACTTTTTCCTTGCTTGCAAATGGAAGATAAGGAATATTTTTTAAACCCATTAATTTCAAATAATAAAGAATACTCATAACATAACTAGTATAATCCTATTCAATATACATAATATTATGTATATAAAGTTTTAGATATACCCTACATGTTAGTAGTTACTTTAAACTTAAACTCTTGTGATTTCAATAAAAAAAATCGTGTGATGATGAGAAATAATATTCTCTAGCTCTAGTACTAGTAATGTAATGGGTGGTAAAAATACATCGATTTTAATTTGAGCTAAAAGCCTCCAACTTTTTAATCTATCAAGCAATTTGAAATTTGAGATCAATGTTGATCTGTTGGAACAAAAAATAATACATAGCAAAAAGAAAGTGTAAGTTTCTCGAAACTATTTTTCATTTTTTTATACTTTTTTATGTGTCTCAAGATAGGGAAGAGTTTAGAGTTTTAATCTATTATAAAAATCTTTTCATCAATCATTTACAAACAATGATAGATATAGATATACTGTATACTGGTAAATAAGTGAGAGTCTAGAGTTTTTCTAGGTATGTAAGTATAATGGCTGTACTTAAATTGATTACGTCATGACATTCAAGTTCTAAGGCATGTGTTGGGTATTATCAGTAATACTTTCTACCCCAGAAGTATGTAATATACTAATACTATAAGTAATAGGTGGTACATGTGTGTGTTTGTACTACTTAAATAATTATATCTTGGAGGAAAATAGTAATAAAAATAGAACAAAAAATAGATGATCTCTCTACTTATATAGAAATCTATAAACCATTTATAAAAAGAAATTTTTGCTTTCTTGCAAAAAAGTACTCAGCCAAAACGGTTTTGTTTGTTTCTCTTTTATTTGTCTAGGTCGATAAGTTGGACTTACATTCAAATACAAAATATTGTCAAAAAAAAGTCCAAAGCTGTTTTGGACAAATGAAAAATAAGTAGGTAGGTACATACAAATAGATTTCTTGATTTTGAAAATAGAATTTTTACCAATTTACCTAAGTAAGGTATTGATTTAGAATTTGGCAAACTTTTGTGAAGTGACCTGAAATTTTGATATAAACTTTATTTGTAATTTCTAGAAGATAATAGTAAACTTTCTCCAGTTTTGTAATTATTTCAAGATTTTATTTTTTATTCTTATCTTCAAAATTAGTAAATTATCAAGTTATTAAAATATTTTAAATAATACATATACCTAATACCGATAAATTGTCTTTATGAAAACTTGTATTCCAGCTGATATCAGTGGACTTGATTTTTAATTTATTTTTGCTTTACAGAGTTTTAGTTTTAATTAACGACCTTATAACAAGGTTATTTAGACATATTGACTAGTGAGATATAATCCGGATCCAATTTATGGGGTCGTTGAGAGGAATTCTCTGATCCTGAGAGATGAACCGAAAAAGCGAATTTGACAGATATTATATCCTGTATTAGGAAAGTTTGAAAACCGCAGAATTGTACTTATCTACTTACAAGTTACGAGTCTACCAGATTTGCTAATGTATCCAATACCACAGTATACACATTAAGTACTATTACACAATACAATTTACCATTTTGTACTTGTTTTCTGCTGATTTTGTGAAAAAGCTAAAGTTTTGCGACCTTAATACTTAATATATGATCCTCGATTAGATTCGATTTGTATAAAATCCATTTATAGAACTCTGGATGCAACCAGATACTGGGATATTGGAGAAACAGCAGACATTTATGGTTTTGTTGGGGGGTTATAAAGTATAAAGTAAAGAAAATATCTTTCAAATTATAGAAATAATTGCAAAGTTAAATTGAGGGAATCCAATTGGAAAACATGAATGGATTATTAGAGTCGTGTTTCTCTGTAGGTACTTGTATGATTATTGCATATCATCTGGTGAATTTTGAGGACCCCAAATGTGCTCGCCATATGCTATATTTTATAAATAGTGCTTTTATTTCCTTTACGACGAGTCCTAAAATACCTACAAGTACAAGTAGGTAGGTAGGTATATTTAATTTATTTTATACTCACTATTTTACTCGGAAACCTGAAAAACCAAAATATTTTTTATACCTACTACTTATACTACCTACCTACTTGTAGTCTGGTAGTAGGTACTAGTACTACATGTCTAGAAATGGAAATTTGAGAGCCTTGAGTATTTTTCCATTGCAATAAACCTGCTGCTTTTGCCTTTTTTTTTATTTTCATCCATAATCTTATGCCTAGTATAGTACCTATAAAGATCAGTTGCTTTTTATCATTTTCGAAACATAAGGATTCGGTAATAGGATCTTTTTTTCGAGGAAACCCACATCAGACACCCTCATAAAAATCTAAAAGAATCGTTTAAATGAGAAGGTAAACAAGTTTTTTTCCCTTTTAAAATTGCAAAAATAAGTATACCTAAATATATAAAAATGTGGGCTGAATTTGAATTCTCATTTCAAAAATACCAAGTAATACAAGTCGTCGTACATGTATTAATATATTGGGCTTTTAGAACTTGAGATTTTACCTGTAGATACGATTATTTCGGCCCTTTTTCATTTATTTAGAAATATTAATGAAAACTTTTCATGAATAGGTAGGGTAGGTACTATTATTGGTAGTCGGGAAAGTTATGAGATTGCTAAAAATGAAATTCAAAGCTTTTTTTTACACTTTCTTGGATTCTTTTACCTTAAAGGTATTATACTATAGGTACAATGAATAATACCCCGACTTATTCTCAGAATCAAAATCAGAAGGACTGAGAAGAAAAGATATGAGATAAATAAAATAGATAAAAAAAAGTCGAAAAATTCAATATCAAAAACAAGAAATGATTTAAAAGAAGTTATATTTTTCCATTCTAAATTCAATTCTAAAAGTAGGTACACTACATTATATAGTCTAGTCTAGATAAGTAGAAAAGCATACAAAAATTTATTATAACAATACCAAGTTATAAGACTTCGATTATCGATTAGCTCCACTACTTACTTATTTGATTGAGAATTGAGATTGAATCCAGAGAGCTCTCTAATGCGATTAAAGTTGCTACATTTTCTCAAAATACATTTTTTCCAGGATTGTGTAATATTATCCAGAACTCGTAGAAATTCATGTAACAATGCTCAATATCAGCATAGTAAGAGAAAAAAGGCTAGAATTTTGTAAATTTAATTATAATTGGTACAGGCTGGTTTTTTTCTAAAATGTCACTCGATGATCTGATCGTTGTTTCCCATTCCTGAATTTTGAATTAAATGAAAGTGGAGAATCTTGTACTACTCGTATTCAAAAATCAGACATTTGAATACACTTTTATCTAGCTTAATTAGTCTCTTTTCTCGTAAAATTTGCAATATTAACAAATATATATTATAGCTAGAAGACTTTTTTGTACCCATGTACAGCAAGTAGTACCTTACGAGTATTACTACAAATTATGTACGATATGTAGTATGTACGTACTTTGTATATCAGTATTATCTGTACAAGTTAAATTATGCAAAATTTAATACCAATACGGATATTATATCTAATGCCTATTTATAAATTAATAACATGTGTGTTTTTTTGCACTTTCAAATGTATCTGCACTCTGCACAATATCATCTGCTTCATATGCCTAAATCTAAATGTAAGTACATAGTACTATGTACAAATGTCAAATAAACTCTTTGTCAAAGAAATTGTACTTTTTCTTTTTTTCTTGTCATACGATTGTACTTATAGCTCTTGACATTTGAAATTTAAAATTCCTTTACATATAAAGTACTTACATACGTTAAAACAAAAGAAAATTGAGAACCTTTTGCGTCGATTTTGATCTTACCTTACATATTTCAATAATATCGAGATACTAAATGCAAAAACATATCAAATGTTAGTGTAGGTAGTACAAAAGATAGACAGAACAATTTATTTGGTTTTGATTTAAAATTGTTTTCAATTTCATTTCAACTTTCTCTTGATTTAATATTCATAAAAATGTAACCTTTCCTTGTAAATCGAAATGCCAAGTCCCGAGGTGAGAAATCCATTTTTATATTTTTTTTGCCTATTTCTTATATTCCCATCCAATTTCAAAATATTTTAGAAATATTTGCTTGTAGTAAAATGTTTGTACTCTGTATGTATAATATGTATATGAATCTCGTATTCTCGTAAAAATGTACTTTTAGTATGAAAAAAAGTATAAAAATCTCTACCTAGACTTAGATACTTTCACAGAATCTCTTTGTTCTATAGACACAAAATTTCCTTTAACTATTTTTTCCTTATTCTTGAGGTACCATTAGATTAATTAAACTGCATAATTGATTAATACTCACTTAAGTACGACTAAATTCTTTCGCATCAATCATTTCAAAATTAATTACAAATTGGTAGTCTCTGTAAGTCTTTGGAAGTCTCAAGTTTTTGCCATACCTAATTCTGGCCATACTAATAATAATAAGTAAGTACTTACTAGTAAGTAGCAAGGAATCTGAAACTTTTCACATTTTAATAAAAATCATAAAAAGCTTCAACCTTCAATGAGAAATCAATAAGTACCCTACCTTATACGGATAGGCAGTTTACCAATATAGTGAGTAGTAGTATCAATAGTAGTAAGTATAGGAATTAAAGTTGAGAATACTCTATATTCCACATTTTATTAAAAATTTAATACATTTTCCTCTACTAAAGTACTCTAGTTAAGTATTATAGTACACTAAATACACAGATATATATATTTAAAGGAGGACTTTAATTTACTTGCAAATATTCAATAAGCCATCCTTAAACCTTCAAAATTCCTAAATACCCTAGTATATGTACAAGTATCTAGGGTAGATATTAGCCTAAATGCAAAATATTAATAATAGACTCAATATTTCAATTTTTATTAATACTAGAATAAGTAGGTATGGCATATCTATATTCTTAAAACAGAACAGAGAGAAAGTAGGTACTTAAGTATCTATTTTTAATATTTAATTACTTTATTCCTTTACACATGTGTAATATGTATGTAATCTAATATACAAGTCTATGATGACTAGGAAATGGCTATTTTGTTTGAAAAAAATGAATCCTAAAATATGCATAAATTGCACACTTCACACTATATAAAAGAGTATGTAATGTTATAAATTATCTGTACTATAAGTATTATATTACTGAAGGTAATATAATAAAGTTAAAGGTAAAATTCATTTTAAATTAATTATTTTCAAATTACTGAAAAGGTTGATTGCAAATATTTCAAGTGGTAAGTAATTGGTTGGTGAAATTCGGTTTGATGATCATTTCTTTGAACATTAAGGTTAATTTAAATTATTATTTGCTTGCAGTCTAAAACATTAATTAATAACAATTACATACACATGAAAAATGAAAGCCAGAATAGATTTCAAAATTCAAACATTTCTTTGAGTACCTTATATAAGTACAAGTAGTTGACGATTACTTTAATTTGATCATTATCCAAGTAAGTATATGCTGTATATAGTATATGTATAAGTGTAAGTAATAGCCTCTGGAGTTGGAGTTGGATTTGAAATTTGAATCTGATTTTGACATAGGATTTATAGTAGGTACTAAATAGTACTATAGTATGTAGTGAGTATATTTTTATTACTTTCTCCGTCCTTTCAGTAGGTATATGTGTAGTTTAATGCTAAAATAATACATATAAAGAAAATTTTTGTTAAGATATATATTAACAAATTGTACTAGACATTCTAAGCCTAAGTGCTAAGCTAGCGATAATTACTAGTAAGTATTAGTTAGTAGTAGTACAGCTTACCTACTTCAAAAGCGTGTTGAGAATTTAATACTTTAGTTTATTGGTCAATTTTACAACTTTCTCCGTCCCTTTGATCCGCAGAGTATTTTCTTAAAAGCATTTCGAAACTCGGGCGAAAAAAGTGTATAAATTACCTAAAATAATGCATGTACATAAGTATAAGGACGATATTCTTTTACAAGTATAATAAGTGTATTAAATTGAACATAGTAAATTACCGGATTTAAGCTGGAATTAATATATCCTAACCATAGAAAAATGCTCATGACGTAATCTGGAAAAATGCAATAGTCTCCACAAATTGGTAGGAAAAGTGCAAGGAAAAAGAATGGAAGCCAACAGACTATGAATACCTAGAAGAATCAAATAAAAATAAAATAAAATAATTAGTAGGTGTACAAGATCTTCAAGTTCAAAATTTGAAATGAATATTATGACATACTCCTGTGATAATAGCGAGCGTCGTCTGTGCTTTTCTTTCCCTTTTCGATTCAATGCTTTCTTTATTTTTCTTTGATTTTTGTTTTTGTATCTTATTGGGAGACATTGAGGTTGAAATGACTGCAATGTTGGGTGGTGGCTTCGGTGTGAGGGTATTCATTGGGATTTTACAATCATCTACTTGTACTATAGTCTCAATATTATCACCTGAACAATCATCAAGTGCAACTTCAGCTGTTGATGATGGAGATGTGAATATATGATCATTTGAATGATGATTTTGATCTTTTTCTTTTTGGTGATTGTGATTGTCTCCAGCTACTGGGGTAAGAAGTTCAGGTGAGGGGTTGACATTTGGATCTGTTGAGGATTCTTGAGGACAGGGTGAAAGACTAATAGCAGAATTAGTTTTTGTTGGACCACTCACATCTTGTGGACTCGAGCTTGGCTTTAGGTTTATTTTTCCTGGACGATGTCTTATCCTTTTGGTAGCTTCTTTCCAGATCTTCCAGTAAAGGATGAGAATAGCAAAGAGGGGGACGTAGAAAGTGGCCATTGTGGCAAATATTTGATAGAATATATCCTGCGATATTAGACATTTTTTAAATGTTATATTTGACCTAAGCTATTTGTCTATCTTAATGATTTTTTTTAGAATTTCAAGTACAGTATATTTAACATTCAACTGAATTTTTACAATACAACTATTCTAATATCTACAATTGTTTAAAATGGTACAAAATTATTTAATAGAATACCTGGGACACGAGGCACTTTTTCTCAATAATTCGTTGATCGAAATCAGAATCACGCCAGCCTATAAAAAATGATAATTTTTCAAATAAAAATGTGAATTTGTCAGAACCCCAATGCTTTCGGCAACATACGAGTAGATCATTTTTAAAATGAGAAATTAAATAACATTATATTGAAGCAAATTTTATTGTGAAAAATGCCCCAAAAAGTGGCTCAAAATTGACATTTTTTTTAATTTGTGTCTAGACAATATAAGATAGGTACTTACAAAAAATAAGAGATCAAACAAATGGCTTACCTAGAAGTGGTGGCAGTGAAACAAAACCACTAACCAACCATATGAGAAATATCATTGTATTGATACGAGTTTTATTTCTGTTTCGAGTATATTCGATATCTGTTACAGCCCAAAAGCTAGAATAAAATGATTCAAGTTAGAAATGTCACAGTCATAAGTATTTTGCATAAATAACTATAGGGTACTTCAATCCTAAATCTTTTCTAACAGTGTTGATAAAAATCCATTTTTTTGGTTATTTCAACATAAAAAAATATGCAGTAATCTCAACATTTCCGAACTTTAGAATGCAAAAAAAGTAAATTACCTTAAAATAAAAGTAAAAAGTCTTGAAAAATTCCAAAAATATTTTGAAACAACCCTGCTTTTAATATATTGGGCATTATTCTGATCATGTTCATATTAACTTTTGACTTGACTCAAGTGATCATATCAAGATCAAGATACAAGTGAATACATATCAAGACAAGAACTAGAAAAAATGACTTTTTTTGACTAATAGGTATTTGTCAAACTTCCATTAGTCTATATTGTAGATCTAATAGAATTTCTATCTTTTTTTGCACATTTTTGCTGACGTCTCTTGATGACTGCCTCAAGGACGCTTTTTATTCATTTTAGTATTCATTTCGCAATTTACACCAACCTAACATCATACCTTACATATAATATTCTACTGTAACTGTGCAATATTCTAGCTTTAAACTTTCAACTTTTGTTACAGAAAATGCAGTCGAAGGGTGAATTTCTCATTTCACATTCCTAATGGGGAAATCTGATCTCATCCTCAAAGTCAATAGAGGTGATTCAAAAGTGTCTATCCTATCCTATCTATTCCTAGTATAAGTATAGGTATATTGTATGTATAGAGTTTAAATTGGACTTTACAATTCAATTGAATGGGAAATACTAGTAAGGCAATTCGGTTCAAGATTTTCAAGTTTTGGGAAATAAAAAAGAGTTTAGAAATAGTAAAAAGATTCTAAACCTTAGATAAGGGATTTTAGATTAGCTTTAAAGCTTTTTAAAGCTTTTATAGCGAAATTGAATATCTTGTAAAAAGTAAAGTCTATTTTATAAGATTGTATTTCTTCTAGTTAATACTGTAGTAGTAGTCCTACTACCTACTATTATCTACACTAGATACCTATATATTATATAGTACCTTGTAAAGTACGAACATCTTATATCTTTTTAAGGAAGTGAAAATGCTTTTTAAATCTCTTAAGCAAATTTAATAGGTACTTATCATCTTGACTACTTACTATAAAAGGAGGGGAGTGTCCAAAATGAGATCTTTTTTAAATCGATTTGAAAAATAAAAAATGTTTGTCGAACATTCATGATTAACACCAAATTGAAAATTTTGAGCTATATTTCAAAAATTTGTCAAAATTTTAAGTTTTACATATAAAGTTGCGTTGAAGAGTCAATTTTCCGTTATTTTTTCAAAATGTAATAAACAATAGATCTTATTGTTATTACTTTGTATTATGCTGAATTAAATAAAATGAGAATCAAAATGTTTCAAGTATTTAATACGCTAGTTAATTGCGCTTTGTTTGAAATAAAAAAGGACACTCTACCTCCTAAAAAATAATTATAGGTACAGATACATACATATCAAAGGTTGGTTTATACAGATAAGTATAAGTTCCTAAAATATAAACTGAATTTTGACTTAATTATTTAAAAGTGCACTACCCCTTTCTGATACTCGTATTTAGCATTTATCTGACATTTAAAAAAAATATCAATAACTTTTTTCTGAGGAACTATCTTAAGCTAGGTATAGTAAAAGTGTATATTTAGAATTAGAATTCAACAAGGCATAGGGTACTCTGTTTGCTTAAAATGTAGAACAAAGGGATTATCGATTGAACAATGTATATTAATAGCTGTCAAATGAAGTTTATATTTTATCTCTGCTGATATTTCCTTGCAAAAGAACCAACTTCGTTCATTAAATAATGCACTACTATTATATAGTGTTATCCGTATTGTAAATGTGACTTACCGATCGACAGCGATAGCTATTTAGTAGAAATTTCCAAATTTTATAAATAAAAAGAGTCATGTAAATAATTAAAATTTAAATAAATAAATTGATAGATAGATTAAATATAAACCTAGTAAATGTAATATAGATGCTGTACACAGCAGAACATCAGAAGAAGTCCATATATAGCACACCACTGTTCCTAGAACCCATCTACCAAGCACCTAAAAAAATACAAAAAATGAAATTTTGAATCATAGGATAGTTTCTACAAATATTAATATTCTTATTTTATGTTGGTACTATTCTACATTACTTTATATATGTATGTATACTGGAGTACATAGTAAATAGTTTACGTAAGGGTAAGGATACTTAAAAGATTACTCAAGTATTTTGTTTGCAAGACGAAGATCGCATCAGCATAATAAAAGAAGCTGCCAGGACAAAATTCAACCAACTAGATTGATTACTTGTCCTAAAAACTAACTTTATCTTTTCTTATCTTATCTTATCCTGAAAGTACTATTACTACATTACTATTATTTACATACGGCCCAGATCATCATCTACTATTACTACTAGTACTGAAAGTACACAGTAGTAATCCTCACTTACTATTTCAACATAGTTTTAAGTTCCGGATTTGCCGGTCAAAGTCAACACCACAAAATTACCCTAACTAACCGGTTGGCCCATGATTCCATGATCATGGACTGAATTTTAGAGCTGATTAGGCTAAGGCACTTTTATTTACCTCAATCAAATCAACCAAAATTATTCCAAGGAATCTGCATTCTCATTCTGAGCAAATAGTAACCTACCTATAGTGTTTAGAAAAGTATTTTTTTATTCATGTTTAATAAATATTAAAAGAGCTCAAGTTTGCATTAGGTAATGCGATATTTTAGGAAAAATTTAAAACTAAAAAAGGTAAAAGAGTAGTTATATGTAGGTATAAGGTAGGTGTAGTATTAGGTAATTTAATATTGAACAGGACAGTAGAGAGAGTAGACGGCAGACAGTGGGATTTCCAAAAGCTTTAACTTTACACACACAGTATTTTTTTTATTTAAATAATATGAGAACCGGGGAAGAGCCATAAAATAAACCATACCCAGTACTATATATAGGTAGGTACATACACAGGTATTATTTTACATTTTTCAAGTTTTCTCTTTGAGTTCAATGGATTTTTATGGTCGTTCTCGGAGGTAAGTAAAAGGATTTATTATACAAATAAAACAATCTAATCCTCAAGAAAGCTCACTTTTTATGAACTTTAGTATATTTCTTGAAAATCCTTCAACTCTTGAATTGTACACAATTTTCACTCGTATTAAAAGTATCCTACCTACAGATACATTTGCATGTTAATTTGCATTTTAACTGAAAATATTTTTTGAATCCAATTTTATAGTCAATTTTTTATTTATTAGATAAGTATTTTTAGATTGGATGTGCCTTTCAAAATCGAAATGTTGTCAAATAACCCAATTTTTGAGTCATATTTGACCAAAATAGATATGCAAAATTAATGAGCAAAAATGATTAGTATAGGGTTAAAAAGACAACTATTAAGGACCTTCATATAGTCCTTTTGACTTAATTTTCAAATTTACGAGCTAATAAAGCTCAGGCTATTTTGCATAAATAAATATAGAAGTGCTTTCTCTCATTTTCCTAACTTACTTCACAATTCTACATATATTATATGTAGGTACTATAACAATATACCTATGTTGGGTACATAATGCTAGATTTCTTACAAACTAGGGCCTAACATAAGAATCCCATTTATCTCAAGGGAGCTATTTTAGTCTTCAGGCAAACTGAAGCTAACTATAATTACTTACACAAGAAGAGTAGAATAAAATAATACATTTATCATATTACTCTCGACTTTACCACGACCTCACTTTACTAGTCTTGTAATACTCATCTCATACTAGAGCTAGTCGCATTAGTATCTTGTACCTACTTCATATGTGCTAGTAAATGTCCTACTTTGTACCTATAAATAGATTCAACCTTACTACAATGCATATACAGATGATGTCAATATTTATATATAGAATAAATACATTAATATCCCTTTTCAAGAATATCCTGATCCTGCCTGCCTGCCATCGACTATCGACCCTTGAAAATCCATATGGGATTTACGTCTACAAAATCGAAAGAAATGTTCTTCATATGAATATGTATACACATAAAATAGATTATGTTCAAAATGAGATTCATGTCGAGAAAGTTCAGCTCAAGTGCACTTATACAGGATGGAAAGCAAACAGAATCATCATCATCATCAGAATCAGCATTTTGTGAAGAAATATGGCTCATGTTTAACTTATTTATAAATACATAAAGGGTAGAATAGCTAGACTATTATGTATCTTTATATGTAGTATGACATTTACATGATATTTTTGACCTTGCCGGCCTGTGGCTGAGAAAGAAAGTAGTAGAAAGGAAATCCTGTTTTACTACGTGTTCTTATCTAATAATGATGGAATGCACAAGTACCCTACTAAAAGCTTCTATCAGTATCTGTAATAGTACCAGTATTCAGTATGATATAGAGAATAAAATGGATAAAAAAGGGAAATGATCTGTAGAAAAGAAATTTGAAATTCTCATCATAAATCAAATTTCTCAATATTTGTATAACCATATAGTAGTCGGGTACTGTAAACTGTAGATAGTACCAAAGAATTGAATGAATGAATGAAAATAATGTAATGTAATGGATATTTTGGATATGGTATGGAAATTGAGTTTCGGTCTCGGACAACTTTAAAAGTTTATTTTGCTTCACCTCACATTGGAAAGAATTAGACTGTCATCGTCATCTCACTTTCACCCCACAGAAAACACCTTCAGAAAACTTGCCTTTTGTAAAACTTTCATCATATATTAAACGAACAAGACAGTTCCCTGTAATTACTCACAAAGTACACCATAAAACTGGAAAATTCTATAACAATTGAAGGAAGAGTAAGTAGTAAATGAGAGTTTATATACCTAAGTAATGCTAAGGAGGGAAGGATCGCAAATTGAAATGCACAAAAAACATAAAGATAGACAAATTTTAAAATTTCTGTTGCCAAATTGAAACAATTTAAAAAGAAATTAAAGTTGCCAGTATTAGTTCATACAGTGCATATTTTTTATCTCTACGAAATTTTTTAATTTTTTTCAGTTACCAAAGGTCCCTAAACTTTAAACTTTACCTAAAAATTCGTAGAGATAAAAAATATGCACTGTATAAGCAGAAGCAGTCAATCCTAAAAAAATATATTTTATCTTTTAAATTTTTCATATAACCTACTTGTAAAAATGTTGCTTTGTTCACTGTGTAATTGCATTTTCTAATTCTCTATTATTTGCTGCTTATATACTGATACTTTTCTAATTTTACCATTAATTCCAATGTAACTACCATATTATCAAAAAATTTGAACAATTTAAAGAATTGCAAGATTAAATAATGAATTCTGAAATTAAAAAAATTGTATAATATAAAATAAAGCTTGAATAAAGAACGCGCCTTTATTTAATCCATTTCACAAAATCAAATTAAAACCAATTGTTCTTTACATGATTCTGCTTTGTGTTTCAATAATTGCTATATTTCAATGCAATACACTTGATTTTCCTTTTCTTTATAAAATATTAAATTAATAAGAATTTTCATAAAACTTTGCATTGTGTAGAGATTGAATGCTTGAATTGTATAATTGAATTGCCAGTTGGGGTCCTTCCCTTTTAAGTACAGCATATATGTATATCTGGTGTTCTACTAGTATCAAATAAAAGAGAGGGAGTGAAAGTAAAAAGTTTTTCAATTGTTTTAAAAAGTTGTGGTTTGGATCTCAAATTAAATGCGAAAGAAAAAGCTTCAAGCTATTTATAAACATTTCAGAATTCAGACTGACTAAATGCTTACGTAGGTAGGTACTTTACAGTTTACAGGTCTGATACTCCTACCTATTACAAGTCCAGTATTTATGTATTCTGCATTCATTCAATTAACTTTTATTTTATCTATACTACTCTTAATGTTGTGTAATTATAAGAAGAGTGTATTTTTTCGACTTTTTTTTGAAAAACTTACCTCGTTCACAGCACTCAAAGGCATTACAAGGAGAGCTACTAGAAGATCTGCTAGTGCCAGAGATACGATGAGTCTATTTGCCACACTTTGTAGGTTTCTCTCCACCACCACGGCCATGATCACAAACACGTTTCCTGAAATTAGAAGAAATTCGTTTAATTTAAACTGACTAAAATATAATACTCGCATGGTGGTAGACTACAAAGTATATAGGACTACCAGTAGAGCTAGAGACAGTTATGAAAGATAAGAATTCTCATTTTTCTCTTGGTAAAGCTATCACGATTCTATAATATTTAATATTAATACTAAAAGAAATAGTTTTTACCATAAAAGTAATGCTCTACTACTGTACTAGTTAGTATATTATAGAATAGAGAATACTTTACTTATTCTGATAGTCTTTACCAGTGTATTAGTAATTCTCTGTGTAGTAGTATGTAGGTTAAATTTTCAAAGACTTTTCGAATGAATCTTTTCCTCGTAATTTATACTTTTGATGACAAGTACATTATCGTTGGTTCGTTGGTCAGTTTACTTGCGGGAATGGAATCGAAAACAGTATCTAACTTCTACATAGTAAAAGCAATACTAGACTAGATAAGATTCTCAAGTTTGAAAAGTATCTATACTCGTAGTCTAGTACTGGTACTAATATACGTAAGTAAATGTATTGGAGCAAAAAATATGATAGAAAAAAGAAGCTAAAATGACGATTTATCTCTTATATTGAAGAAAGTGAAAAAAATAAGGGTGAAAGTGAATTGCTCATAAAAAATATTTTTTTTTTCCTTTTATAACCTTTACCTGACAGGATCAGTACCATTTGGTCGATTGAAAAAATATTGAAAAGACTACATTTTTTAAAATTTTTATTAAGCAGTAGTATATATCTACATATAGCTAATCTGAAAATACACCTCAAAAAAGCCAATTTTGGTCTCAACTTTACAAGTAAATATTTGAATTTTAGAGAAGTAAGTATTATGTAATAGGATCATGTTTGACTAAATATTTTAGAGATCTTTTGACCAAATGTCCTGACAGTATTTTTTATCTATTCTTTCCTTCAAATCTGACCCCATTTACTTTAATAAAAGGTATAATTTTTCTCAATATTTGATCTGTAACATTATTCTAAAACTAGTAGGTATAGTAGGTATAATTCATCTAGACTAAGGTAGTAGTAACTTACCTATTATTGTCACGAGTATTATGAGCCCAAGAACCAAAGTGGTGATGCTCATAAAAAGAATATTCAATCCCGTAAGTGTCCCCAACGTCCCATTAAACTCCAAGTTAGATGAGTTTAAATTGCAAATTTCATTCCCATCAAAAGTATAACCAGTAGTGGTACAATTTGGTGGTTCTGTTGTCTCATCATAATATTCCACGAAACGAAAGTTTTCCTCCATTATGATTTAAGTTTTTCTATAATTTCACTTTTTCTACTCGTATAATAGATATTTTTAAAACAGCGGGAACACCAGTTAATTTCCGGATCCCTCCTTCTCCACAGATACTCTCACAATTTAATTTTAAAATAACCTTTTTTGCATATGAAATGTAATTCTGTATAGTATAGTCCTTAATACTCGTATGCACTTACACGCTCATAAATATTATCATTTCAATTTCAAAAGTTTCAAAGAATTCATAACACTATGTATTTTCAGATTTAAATGAGTTTTATAATGGCATTTGGCATTTGATTTTGAGCCGGGAGTCGAGTCTCAAAAAAAGGATTGTTCTTTTAACAATAAGCCATATGTATATATATATATATATGAATATGTAGGAATAGCAAGTTCAAAGAAATTTACCCCTAGGTCATACTCTACTCGAATATCAGGATCAGTAGTCACTGTAAAGTATCTTCAAATTGAGATCATAAACTATTATATATAGTAGTAGGTATTTGTGAAGCTTTTTATTTATTTTCTGAGCACCAAATTCATAAAATAAACCACTATCTATACTGTCAGTACCTTCAACTAGTATTATATGATCTTTCACAAACACAGACTTATTCACTACATCAAACTTAAGCTTAAGTACTTATCATCGATTCTTTTCCCTTTTTTTAGGTTTATATTTTGGCTAAACTTCTATAAGATACTTCATTTCATTCACATTAGATATCAAAGTATTTGTATCTCTCAAAGCTCGTTTTTTCCCTAAAAGAGTAGTATGTAGATCAACTAAAACTTTTTTTCTTAGTAAGTAAGAAGTTAAGTCATAATATTTTATTTTCTTCAGATATGTAATATGTAGGATGTATTAATATGTATGTAGAATACGAGTATCAACTATTTTAGATAAGAAATGATATGGGGGAAATACGTAGTTAACTATATAGAGTTTGAATTGGGTTAGAAGAATTCCAATTAATTACTGTCGACTTGGTCCATCAGCCAGCCAAATAAGAATAAAAATGAAACAATTTCTCTCATCTAAATCTAACTGATTCTGAGTATATTCTGAAATTCTGTAGTACTGATATTCTAGACTTACATATGCGTTTATGTAATAGTAGGGTACTTGGGTTTGATATTAAGAATATGAGTGTAATAAATCATTTCTTTTTTCTAACTACCAGTATACTTTACAATTATAATTATAGAACATTTGCAACCCAGTAAATTTTCTAATTTGCTCGAGTTTTTTTCTTAGAATTCTGATTCAGCCAGACGATTACTACAACATAGATACAGTATGGTACGAGTATAATAAAGGATTATAAATGTTCTATTATATAACTGTAATGTGTTTAGAAGGGAGCAAAAAAAACTATATGTTTTTTCTTTAAATGAAATTACTTATGGCTTCTTGTCTTTTTAGAGTCGATTCTGGGAAATAAAGTGGGTGAGATGTGGAGAAAACTTTTCAAGATCAATCAAGTATCAAAATAAGTTTCAGTTTATAAGGATAAATTGTACATAGTTGGTATGGTATATTAAGTACTATTTTGTTCTTATTTGAAACTTTTTACAGTTTTCTCATTTGATTTGCTTGCGTTTTTATTTTCGATAAAACTTACTATAATTTTGGTACTATGTAGTATGTGTAGGATTTAGATTTTGAAGCAGAATCACTCACAATAAATCAGGCCCATTCGAAATCAAGGATTTGATTCCATATGGGAATTTTATGCTAAAGGAAATATACAATGACAGTAGAGAAACACTTTTATTTTTCAACCAACCACCATAAACTACTGCTACTAGACTGCTACGATAGTACTGATCTAGGCAAGTAGTAGTATTAGAAAGCTACAAATTTTGATTTGGTTTTGTAAGAACATAAACTTCAATCTCGCTCAAGAAATCTTAAGACTTAAGGGTGAATTCAAACTTTTTTTTTCTCCAACAGAATAATCCCTTGAGGAGCAAATAGTTGTTTTTCTTTTTATTTTATATTTTACAGATGGATTCTTTTTATTTTTTACTATAAAGTTTTAGGCAAGTAAACCAAAAATACTAGTAGTAGGTAGTTGAAAATTGGGCATCATTCACTTGAATGGAATGTAACAGAACTTGAGATTTGAATTGAGTTTCAATGAGGGCTAACTTTCTTCTCGCCTCGATTCAAACAAATGTTTACAAATTTTTTGATATCTTTTTGGGAGCCTTAACTTGATTTGACTTTTAGGGTTTGATCTTGTCTTGACTTGAGTTTTTTTGCAGAAAAAAAGGTTTTTTTATGCTTCACATAAATAGATACAATTGGTATTAGAATTCTGATATCAGTACTTGGAGTGGAAAAGGTTTCATTGTCGGATATTCATTATTTTTTGTCAAATTGTAACACATAACTGGAAGTGATTGTTATCGTTATTTGCACATTTGATATTGGTACTTGAGAAAAAGTATCTTATACTTTTAGGTCATAGGGTACTCGTATATACTGATATATTTGTGTAGAATGCGGATATGAGGCTCGTATGCATGTGATTTTCAAGATATCTCAAAAATTCAGATCCAATTCAGGCGAAAGTCTGTCATCCGTTTGCATTTGAATTCCGCTTGGTTGGAAGTTGAATAGAACAAATTTTGTAAAGTACTACGAGTACTACTAGTAGTGATAGAAGAATATCATTTAAATTCCCATTTTGAGTTTTGAAATCTTAAAATCTATCTTTGATTCAGGGAAAACTTTTTGTTTGGAAAAAAGTCACTGTAGACTGTGTGTAATCAGTCGAAACGTAGACAATATGAACAATCTACCAGTGAATTCTTGAGTCAAGTCAAAAGTCTACTACTTCTTGTACTTTAACTAGTAGAGTAGGTAGAAGGCTTACTATAATGTAGGTACTTTGAGAAGTGAAGCTCAAGTGCTGAGGAAAGTGCTGTAAGATTGGATTTCGAATAAGTTGATTGTGAAAATATCGACTGTGTCTCAGATTTCAAGTGTATCCTCGAAAACTTTCAATGCTTCAGCTTGAACTGCTTTAATAATACTTATATATTTTCTTATACTATGTACTGGGTACTATCGGTCTCGGTATAATGATATGACTTTGGCTTTATTAAAAATAGCCACTAGAATCAAAACAAGGAGCTTTATTATTATCTTTGGATTCCGTTCAAGTGTCTGATGGGAAAAAGCCGATCTTGTGAAAAATATTGATGAGTTTTGTAGCCTTTAACTTTACTAGGTACTATGTAGTACAATCTAGAGCAGAAATGTTTCGAAAAATGAAAAGTTTTCAGTTCAATCACAACTTGTCAATAGTTTCAAAGTTCTAAAGCCCGGCATTTAAAAAATCCTTCTTTTTTGGAATTATTAAACAGCCTTAAAGTGTAGGTACTACAAGTAGGACTAGGACTTTTTTTTACAGAGAAAAGTTTACTCACCCAAGCTCTATGAGAAACTGACGATGAGTGAAAGTCTCGCTTTCCCCAACCCCAACAGCATCCAACATTTCAAAAATAAATTCTCGAGATCTCGACATTCTTACTTACTTACCAAAAATAATAATAGAACTACATAGGCCCCCGAACATACGCCTGCGTTTCCAAAATATAAAAATTGTAAATGTGTGTTTGAAAAGTCCAAAAGTAATTTCACTTTACAAAATAAGTACCTACTTGTAGTAAAAGTATTAGGTACTAAGGTATTAGGTACTAGTATTATAGGCACTTTTAGGTAATTTATATTTTAAGACATCTCCAGCACTTGTGTCAAAAGGTCATTTTCAAGGCAATTGTTTAAACCATTTGAGATTTTTGACTTTTTTCCCTTTTATTTATTTTAGACTAATGGTTTTATGCTTATTTCCATTCTCATTTCCTTTCCCGGTTTCTTCATAAAATTGTAAGTATTTTGTATCTGCTATATGAGGATTTTATGCATTTTACCCGCATTTCAATAGAGGAAAGGAACTCATTTCATTTTTCATAAAATCATCTTTTATTACCTTTGTCATGTGGAGAACTAAATGGGCCAAAAGATATGAGACTTGGCTGAGTTTTTCATTTTTAAAATGGCTCATTATTTTGATAGCTGATGGATATACCTACACTAAAAATTTACTTGTCTTTACATCATGCAAGTGTACCTACTCGTATACTAAATACATACAAGTATCTTGCATGTATATAAAGCATAAAAGGCTTGTCTTGAGATAAAAAAATCTTAATTATGTCTGTTATTTGAAATTTGAATTCACAATTGCCTATTTTGGGCTTTTTTTACAGTTTTATTTTAGGAGAATATAAAGCTTTTTTATGGATTATCATCAAGTATTGGCTTATAGGTACAGAGAGGTATCTACGAGTACCCTATACCAATGATGTATAAAGTAAATAGTAATGCAAATTGCCCTTCTTTGATGTTTTATAACTAATTTAATCATTTTGATGTTGTTTTTTTCATTTTGTTTTTTTATTTATATTGCATATAAGAGATATTTACTTTGGGTATATCTGTATGTACTCGAATGTCGAATATGTAAATTGTTTTGAAAGTTTGTTTTCATAAGAATAATTGAAGGATGACATTTTGACTTTTCGGTTTAACGACAAATAACGAAGCCTTTATTTTATTAAGGCTGAAAGCTAAAATTCTTAAGTTCATAGCCATATACAGAATATGATAGATAGATCTAGTAAGAGATGTGGAATAAGATAAAAGAGAAACAAAAAAGTTAAATTTTTATTTGCTCTTAACTTATAAAATAAAACTGTAAACAAAAACTATAAAGATAAGCTCACTTTAATAGTATACTACTTATAATCTTACATCGGGGTTAGTAATTGGCTTTGTATGTATTCCTTTTGTTGGAAAAGCTTTTAAAAACCAAACCAAGTTTTTAAAATTTGTCTAGATTCATATTTCATGTTTATATACTCGTACCCACCTTCTCAATTTACCCTTTTGTTTTGAATATTGAATTTTATAAAAATAATTTGATTATCTGTATTTGCTTGTATCTGTGTAGGTAGTAGAGGTACTTTAGCATTAGTATCAGAGCTCTACTATTATATTAGTCATAGTCTGCACTTTTAACTCTTCTACAGGATTTTGAATTTAAACATAATAAAATATTAAGCAAATATTTTGTTAATTAGGGTGTAGGAAGTTTAGCTTCATTATTTAGGTATGGTAATACTAATCTTCAATTTATTATCGAATTGTAAAGCCTCGGCTATTCAGTTTCATAAGGCATTATAAAGAAGTTAAACATAGCAAAATATATTGAAAGATAATTGGTTTAGTCCTTTTATACCCTTATGTTTAATTTAATTATTTTGTTTCATCACAAGCAAATGGTTGATTGAACACTAATTGAAAGAAAATGAAAGGATTAAGATCCTTGTGTAAATTACAGATTTTACTTAACTATTATACCGACTACCATTTGACTATGTTAAAGGTTAAAAGGGTACAAAGCAACAAATGTTTTGTTAGTTAAGTAGGGTACTCGTATATCAGTATCTAGATTCTGAATATCCAGCAAGTACCAATTATCTATCTTAATTAACTTTTATTAAAGAGTGTATCATAACATAATACTCTAAAATACTTTATAGCCAATAGACATACATTGAGGATCTATTATAGAGTTTAGAAAAAACCTCTCTTTTTTCAATTTTATAAAGATGAAAAATGATCCAATTTGATCCCAAAATCTTTCAAGATTCACAAAACTAGTAAAAGGTACCAAAAATAGGAGTAGTACCCTAGCATAGGCAAAGGGTTAGTTATAAATGGATAGATGTACTTAAGTCAATATCACAAAGTTTGCTTTAGAAACTTTTTTCTACTCCTTGACCAAAATTTCAAACTAAAACTTGAATCATATCTAGCTCTAATCCTAATCCTACTCTTTTATTTTTGAACTATGCTTACACACTTTTCGCGATTACCTATCCATTAAAACTAAAACTCTTGACTCGCTATTCCTATGCTTTAACTCAACTCAAACCTACTCGAACTCAAAACTCAAGTATTTTAAAAGAAAAAATGTAAGAAAAGAAAAGAAAAGGCATTTTAAAGCATTTGAAAAATACAAAAGTTTTTTTTACCGAAAAGTCGCTAAAATTCACTTGACTTTAACTTCATAGGAGTTTGTACTCTCTGTCTTGTTCCACTTTAGTAAATATGTAATATATCCTACCTCGTGCTATGGCTATACCTACCTACTTGTAGTAAGTTCCTACTTATTGATAGGTACCTACCCTACTTTTTGATAAAATTCTTTGCCTTTCTATTTAAATGTTATCTTTACAGCACGAGTACGGAGTATAGACAGATACTGGATGGGAAATTGAAAAAAAAACTTCCCTCATCACATCACTTCACAATTGTCATTGTCATACATATTATAAATACAAACACTTATTAATGCATAAGGTACATATATTATGGACACATATATACAGCAGAAACAGATCATACCTGGAATAGGTATTGATTGTTTATTATATTATACAATTGAATTGGATTGTATGTACCTATTCTAATCTAAGTATAGAGTAGGTAGGTGCTTAAATTTTTCGAAGAACTACAATAAATAGGTCAACCAGTAAACTATCAGTATTACTTACTTACTTGACTTCGAAAGTCTTTTACTTGAATTCGAAATTGAAAATAAAAGTGAAACACTTTCACTTTTACTTTCACTCTATACTACTACTACTAGTACATACTACTAATACCTACCTATAACATAAAATATGTAATAATAATTTTAAGTACGAGTGAAGTACATTCGAATCTTTATAGGTAAATCTTTATAAAGTGGACTAGATAGTCCTTTATAGTGAGGTCAGCAAGAGATTCTTAGATTCTAATTCTAGCAAGAGATTCTAATTTTGTACTTATTCTTTGTCTTATATAATTATTTAACTATTTAAGTTTTTTTAACCTATAGTAACTACCAAAGTATTATTGATACCCTACTAGGTTATGAAAAGAAAAGAAAAATTTTCCAAATTCCATTTTGGTTTTTTTTTTGCTTGACAGCCTCAACTTCAACTCTCAACAATTTTTTGCTCTTTTTGAATTTATCCTCATTCTTGACTTTACCAATCAAAATTATTGATTCAAGAGGAATCATAATATCATGAATCGGTTACTTCTTGGACGGTGTATCTTCATCCGAAGTCATCTATCTTCTCAAGGGGTAAGATATTAATGATTGCCATTATAAACTTTCGTTTTTGAGAAAATGGAGGTGAAGATGAGGAACCATCGATCCTCAAAAAAATCTCAACTTTTATGAATTTGTGCATACTTTTCAGAACACCGGACTAGGGAATTGGTCTAAAATGATGATCCATTCAACTGGCTTTGCTCTCAACAAAGGCAATGTTGCAGGTGAGTTTCTCATTTTCATTCTCAAAGAAAACTAAAAATGTGGTTAAAAAATAAATAATTTACCTATTTTCAGCAAAATCTCCGCAAAAAGTCGATTTGGTTAAAGGAAAAGAGTACAAATGGTGTTCATCTTATTTCTACTACTCATATGTAAGAAATTTAATATAACTTCTCTTCTACTATTTCTTAGGTGTGCATGTGGTATGAGTAAAAAACAACCATGGTAAGAATTCTGAATCTGAATGAAAATATTTCCATCAAAAATGACCGACTAACTGTACCAATATCCGATTAAAATAAAATTTTTGATCTTAATTCAGGTGTGATGGGTCTCACAAAAGTTCCAATGGGATGTCCCCGATGGTATTCATCGCTGAGGAATCAAAAGAGGCTTTTCTCTGCAGATGCAAACAGGCAAATTCACTAGCATAATCTAATATTTTAAAATAAATAATAAAATTAATAATGAAATAATTTTATAGACTGATAAAAGTCCCTACTGTGACGTATGCTAATATTATAATTTACTTTAGTTAATATAATTTAATTGCTTTTATTTATAGGGTACGCACAAAAATCTTCCATGAGTGTATTCTAAAGACGCTTTTCCAAAACGTAAAAAACGAATCAAAATCAAGTTTACCATTCAATCCATTAATCAATCCTATTACCTAATTTAATTTTAAATTTAAATCTAACCCCATTACAATTACAACAATTACCTATTCTAATTTCTAAAGATAAGTATAAGAGCTCTTAGTTATTATAAAATCTACCAAAACATATCCTATAGGTAATAGGTATGCATTAGAAAAATCTTAGCTTGGTACTACATACATATTTTTATTATTCTTGAATAATAATAAGTATTTTTCTCAATTACTACGTACCTATTGATTGTATATTTTCCTGATTATAAAAGGTAAACTACGCTTATTATTAATGATTTAATGTGAAAACGATAATGATAACCTATTGTACTAATTAATTAAGTTAATTTGTATTATCACAATCACAATGTACCTTATACTATAATAAAATTAATACTTGATTAAAAGGAAGTTTACTTTAACCTGAAGAGTCTTGATTGTTAACTTTATTAGGAAGTAGGAACACTACCTAGTGTTTTGGTTAGAATCTTAATAATTATAATTGATTGTAAAAAGTAAACTTTTAAATACCTAATTTAATTTTTATAAAATTAGTAAAACAGTAATTGGTATTTTATTTTTATAATATTTATAATTAGGTATATAATATAAGGCTTTTATTTCATTAATGAATGAATAAATATAAAAGATAAATGTTACAAATTCATATTTTGAATACTTTCTAGGTACTTGCTAGGTACCTAGTTAAGGCTAAGGCAAATGTGTATTATCTACCGAGTTTAAATATGCTATGATAGGAATAAATTATTTGCGATTTTTGTTCGATTCGTGTACGATACGATACGTGACTACCTAGACTTATTATTACATAGTAAATAAAAGAAATTGAAAAAGTTTAAACTATCTACTAGGTAATGTAAAATTAAAAATTAACATAGAAAATGCGGAGATATCACATTCAAGTTAAAGATAATCGATATTTACTTTGTAGTTTATTTTGAAAATTCAAAATAATTTCGTATTTTCATTTAAATAACTCACCTCGTGAAACACCGGAACATAGCTTCAATTTACATGTTAATTAAGTAGCAAGTATAAATTGAGGAAAAAACTTTAAACATAGATTAATAGATTAAATTAATTAATAGATTAAACATAGATACACTAAAAAACTTTGGATGAGTTGTGATGCGTTGCGTTGCGTGTCGTTATATGAGAGGAGTTGAGAATGAGTTTATAAGGCTAGAATTAATGTCTTTGGTCTGGAAATTGTTCTCTTTTTCTTAATAATCTTTGCCAGTGAAGTTCATGGAGTAATCGATTTTGATCATAGTAAAAAGGATTCGAATTGGGATCAAGTGATGGATTATACTCTTTTTCTTGTTCTAGGTTATGATTATTATAATGGAAATTATGTTGCATCACTTCTTTGATTCCTCCACCTCCAATCATATTATCGTCACTATCACTAGTATATGATGGCACAATTATCTGGGTCTGTTGATGTCCATTTGACGTATAAGGATTCTATTTAAACAATTAATATAATAATTAGTAAATTAGATTATAGTTAAATATTTTGACACCATTCATTTTCATTTTTAATTTATAGGTAAAAAGAATAAATTTTTTTAAAAACATACCATATTATTATGATACTGCTGGTGATTTTGACTTTCATTATTATTGTTGTTATTATTTAGCCAATTATTAGAATTTAGGTAATTTGGAGAACTTTCTGAAACTAAGCTATTGATTTCTTTATTTACTAATTTTGAATCAGGCTGATCATTTTGTGGATGAGTTGATTGACTAACAATTTGCTTGTGGATTCCATTTTCATTTCGAAAGTTGAGACTATTATTATTATCATTAACCGAGTTATTCCCAATTTGGTAGCTCATATTCATATCAGTGCTAGTACTACAATGACCATTTTGTTGACTTTGATGTTCTTTACTGCTATTATTGTTATTATTAATACTACTTGAATTTTGATTTAGATGAAGATTATTTATCCTTTTAGAAAGTGGCATAAACTCTGTTTCATCTTCTGTGACCATTCGATTTCGTTTCCTATAAAAACACATGAAATTAGTAAAATAAATATAATATAATTGAAAGTACATTAATTGTAATTTAAAGTTAAAGAACCCATACATACCCATTCTGATTAAGATTATAATCGACAGATTCACCTGCTCCACTCATCTCTAGTCTCTAGAAATAAAAAATGAAAATTAGTCTCAAAATTGATCATTCATTTCAATGAGATATTACAAAAATATCTAATAGGTTAGAAACCTACTTAAAAATCATCAACTACAAATAGAATACCTAGGCTAATTATTATAAAAATAAAGATCGTTTAGAAGATAAATAATAGAATAATAATAGAATAATACTAACTACGCATCTTTAAAAATATTGATTGTATTGTAGGGTAGGTAATTAAAATTAGAAAATTACCTTCGGTCAATCAATATTTTAAAATATTGATTGCAATTTGAAGATTTATTGAACAAATTGGAGTTTGGAACAGCACTTTTATTTTTACTTGATTGTAGACTGTAGACTAGAACTAGAATCCAGCAGCAGATACAGATGATTCCAATTTAATTTTCAATTTGCGGCAGCAGAAAGGGGTAGGGTAACAGTGACGACGAAGATTACAAATTGACGATGACGATGATTAAAATAATTAATAAAATGATTTAATTTAATTGATCAATAAAAAAAAATTTTGATGCAAAAAGCAATTGAAAAAGTAGTAAAAGTTAAAAGAGAATTGGACTGAAATCTGACTTTTTTGTGTTTTGTTTTTAAAATCCCTTTTTTCACATTTTTTTATTTTTTCACTTTTTCACTTTTCACTTTCACTTTCACGCACACAACAACTATCAAAAACAAGCAAGAATAAGCTTAATTCAGCTTTGAAAAACTTCGTTTTGACCTCGCCTCCTTTTTAGGTTAATACTTAAACTAACAAAATCTGATTTTTCATCGTATGTTATTTTGATTTTGAGATTAAAGTATTGGATTGAATAATCGGAGTAGAGTAGAAGTGTAGGTAAGTATTTTCATTTTTTTATACTTTTATAATATATTTTAATTAAGCACTGAAAAACCCGATTTAATCTTGAATCTAGATTCTAAATTCTAAATGCATTTTACATTTTTTATCATATTCTTTTAAGATAAAAGTGAGGATTAGAAATTTCAGTCAGGGCTGAATCATGAATCTTTAATTAACCTTTAAAATTCGACTTTTTTAATTTTTTGTTTATTTTGTAATTCTCGAACAGCTGCACTGCTGACTCATTGATTCTTCAGTTTCCACTGCTGGTTATTTGACCTTTTCATAGAATACAAACAGCAGATATCTAACTGCATTTTAGAAATGGAAAATGAAGTTCATGTTGTAAAAGAGGTATGTTTGGTTTATTAATAATTTTAAGTCATTTTTTCAATCTAAGAAAATAGATTATTTATTCTTGTAATTTTTGTATTTTAGATTCCAGTTTATTTTTCGAAATGCTTAGGCAATAAATTGTATTTACTTCAGCAACCTTTAAGGCCAGAATCATATGATATTGACAAAACAAGGATAGTTAAGGTATGCGGTAATTTAAAGTTTTTTTTATAATGATTTATTATGATTTACGATAAAAAAGATCTTTCTTATGAAATTAAAATTTTACATTATTTTTAGGCCAAATATAAACCTGAATGTGAAAAGATCCAAGTGACTGTCGGTATTGATACAGATTCGAAAAAATATGATCAAGATAAAGGAGAACATTTAGCAAATCAACAAGATGACAATCCGTAAGATTTATCTTTTCTATTATTAATGCCAATCATTAATTACTATCATTTCTGAATTTTTTATTTGATAATTGACTAATTTTTAATCTAGAGATCATTTGCTTTTTGATGAACATGTTTTTGAATCTACAATGGAGCCAAATGCAAATAGTTCTAGGTATTTTCTTTATTAAATGCAATTAAATTCCAATCTCGATTACAAAGAATTTTTTGGTGGGTAATCTTTTCTAGATATATAGTTGGAGCTATATTTAACGATCGTGTTAATCTTTTTCCTTTAAAATCAGTTGTTCAATTTAAAACAGTTTATCCACATTTAAAGATTAAAGAAAAAAATAAACCAGCAAAAGGGGAAGGTATAAAATGCTTATTCGCAATCTCTAATTAAGTTATCTTAAAAAAATAGGTAATAACTTATTTGATTTTTTTAAAATCCAGACACAGCAACTGAAACTGAAGATGAAATAGATGAGCCAGAAAAAATTACAGTGGTAAGATTGAAATTAAAAATTAAATCACTCATTAAATAAGTATCAATTCATTTGAATAAGAAATACTTTAATAAAATTTTTGTATTTTTAGAAATTTTCAAGAATAGCAAAACAACCAGCAACAAAGGATGGAAAAGATAAGCAGCCAGGGAAGAATTTTTACTCTCAAAAAAAGAAAAATGACGATGAAACATGGGTTGATTTAGAATATATTAATAGTGAAAAAGCATTAGAGGAAATGACAGCAATTCCTTTAGAAAAACAAGGTAGAACTCTAATGACAAAACAGGATGATTATCTTAACTTAATATTTCCAAAATATAAAGAACCAAAAATTATTCCTAATATTAAATTAAAATAAATGATAATTGATAATACATATTATACTGAATCAATACTTTGTACATCTAGGTATTTTCTTTATTAAATGCAATTAAATTCCAATCTCGATTACAAAGTATTTTTTGGTGGGTAATCTTTTCGTATATAATTTTTTTAAGTAGGTAGGAAGTGTATTTTTTTAACTTAAAGAATTAATAAATAATAATAATTTACATT
>JAQIXA010000918.1:0-31948 GCA_034699045.1 Nanhermannia cf. coronata Gr-Ori-00579
ATTTATAGGACAAAGTTTATAGGAGTAAGTCTATAGGTGTATTTCCCTAATTTATAGGGTATATTCCATTTAATTCATTAAGTATTATAGAACTAATGCAAGGTAGATTTGACAAAATTACTTTACAAGTTTCAAAAGAAAAATAATGAGTAGGGTACTACTACTTATACTATGACTATGAGGGTATCAGGTGATAGTGATGGTAATAATGTTGGTGTTCATCAGATCATCATAAAGCATAACAAAGCTCTGCCAAACTCATTATTTTTCCAACTTACTGAATGATTAATTGTATTCATACGAGTACTTATACTGGATCTGTATTTGAAAAAAATATCTCATTATTTATATAGGTTTAAGGAAACATACGAGTATTGTACATTATAAACATAAGCATAAGCTTGAGAAATTGTACATTTTTACTACCCCTTATTTCTTACCCTTATTTCGAATCAAAATATTGTCAATAAGGGTGATATTGTCGACAAAGGTGTCAAATAACGATATCTCCAGTGGAAATTATATTTATACAGCTAAAAATAAGTTAAAGCAATAATCATTGGTAGGGTACCTAAAATTTAGTTAAAATTTTGGTCGTTTACTCAAAAATAAAAATGTCATAGTTTAGATTTTGCTAAGGTACCTTACTTATTAGTGTATTACTTATTACATGCTATAATCTAATTACTCCGTAACTAGCTTTTGAAGCACTTGTAATAGAAAATTTAAACTTATTAAAGCTTATTTCGTAAAACCTTTTTTTGAGAGATGTTTTAGACCATTTTTTCAAATATATTGACCAATTTGTGCAATTTTTCATTCATTAGATTGGTCTGAAAGTAGTTTGGTATTTGATATTTTGTACTATCAGTAATTCATAGAATTATTTTTGCTAAAATTTCAGTATTTTAGGTCCCCAACCGTCTATCCGATACCGGTATTCGGTGACAATAGAAATGCCCTTATTCAAAATATAAAAGAAATTTTGAAATATGGGAAGTTAGAATAATACAGAAAACTCAAGAGTTTGTTTAGAACCTCAAAAACTCACCTTTCAAAACTTCAAACCGTACAATTCATCGCATTAATTCACTAATGGAACTTGATATAATAAATAATAAAGGTTTCCTGAACCCCCACAAGTATGACCGCTTATTATTCTCATTATTTTGAAAAAAATGTAGAAATAATATCTCAAAATTCAGCTACTAGCTATAGTACCCTACTAGAACATCTGACAGAAGACTCAAATCCTGGTTTTTGAAATTTTGAAAAATACTTTATTTTTCATATCAACACTTGAATTCATCACTCGAATTAGAAAAAAGTATTTTTTTGTACTTTTTTTAGTTAATCGAGTGTCTTGAATTGAAATGCCGACATTTCTTAAACTATACAGTAGTAGTAGTAGATCATGGTGAGAGAAAAACCATTTACAAAAAACCGAAAAAAAACCTAAATAATTCTGTTTCTACTCAACTCGAGTCAGTACTACTGATCTGAATTCCGAATTTAACTCATCTGTTTAAACAGCTGCTGGTTTAAATATCTTGAAATATTATTTTTCTACCAAATCTGTTCAGTTTCCTTCTTCAAAATAAATTATATAATGTGTTTCAATCATCAAAGTTATTATGTCAGGTCCCTACTGAACTGAACACTTTTTGCCCTCATTTCCTTACCGTATAAACAACTATCTGTAGGTATTCTAAATTCAAAAATAGTCAAAATTTCTTACGATTATTTACTATACCTTTACCTATAGTTCATTACTTTTTTGCTCAATCTTTAAACTCATTTTTCTTACAAATTCACCGATATTCACCGATAAAAATAGACAACATTTTGAACTGAAGTATTCTGATTGGTATCTTTAACTTGAGGTTTTTCAATTTCAAAATAGTAATATTTGATACATCTTAACTTAATTTGTACAAAAAATCTTCTAAAAAGCACTGAATACCCTGCAAAAACAATGTAGGTACTTAAGTATCTATGATAATGTCACAATTATAATTATAGAATCTGCCTTCTATCAGTATAATAATGTTTTGAATTTTTGTTCTAATTTTTGGTCATTTCATTTCTAAAGCGAGTTTTTGAGCGATACTTTTATACAGAAGTTCAAATAAACTCGGGAAATGAAAATTTTTAATTTTTTCAATTTATTGCACATGAACTCTTAGAATACTAGAAAGAAATAATCTTTGTTTCTGAAATTTTATCACGAAATTCACTAATTTACACAAGTTTGTCAAGATAAATATTCCTAATATATTTGATTAGGGCCATTCGAAATCGAATATGCTAAAGGATAGCTGTACATTTACCCTAGATAAACTGGAAATCTGTCAAAATTTGTATTTAGGCTAATCTTCTACCTAAATTTACATATTAGTATTAGTATTATTAGTTTAAGGCCCAAAGCCAAAATTCATCTGAATCTGAGCTAAAGCTGTTAAAAGGTTTGACTCAAATTATGACTTTTAAAAGGTCCTCTATACCTACTATTTATTATGGATTTGTATGCATTTGTTCATGTAAAATTTGGAAGGATCAAGACATAAATACGATAATATTATTATCTGAGTTAGCCAACCAACCACTCCCTTAAAAGGTTTGGCATTTACTAAGAAAACTATATGACCAAATCATGATCATAAAATAAATACGATTTGTACAAATACTACTACTGATATATAGATGCCTTCCGCCGTTTCGGCTAAATTAAATGAAATGATTTGAAATTTGAATAAGTTATGATCATCTAAATTATGTGAGCTTAGATAAGTCTAATCTTTAGGCAAGTTAGAGTTCGAGGTTAAAATAATGAATTAGGTAGCAGATATTATGATATGATAGTCAACAATCATCTTGTTTATTTTATTTTATTTATTTTATTGCAAATTTGTAATTAGTGGTGGGTTCTCATTGTAAAATTCAATTTTACAGGGGTGGAACAGTACAGTATGATTTGTGTTTTGAAATGTGAAATTTTAAATTTGAATTCCTACATATAAGTATCATAAGAACTAGCAGATCTCTGGTTTGTATATGAAGTATTGGGGTTTTTGTACTTTTTTTGATTGTTTTATTTACCCCTTTGTACTTTGTAGTTTGGCCGAAACGTCAATTAATTTCAAAGCTAACAAGCAAGCCAAGTTTTGTTTGCTTTTTTTTGTTATTCAGTTACGAGTCGAGTATGAGAGACATAAAGTATGATTATGAATATGAATTAAATGAAAACAAATAGAAAAATCTGTATTCATTTAATAATCATTTTATTTGTGTGATTGCTTAGATTGATAAAAAGCTTTTGTATTTGCATTTTGGCCGTGTTTTTCTAATTCATGAAATGAAATCACTGAAATCAGGGTCACAAGTCACAAAATATACAAAAAAAACGAATAAAAATCAAAAATTTCATGTATGTTGTAATAATTGGTTAAAGCTTAAACTCAAAAATGCTTAAATTGTGCTAAAATATCTCTAATATCGAATGAAAGATAGGCAGATTGGTAGGCAAATCTGAATAGAAAAGAATAGAAATTCGAAGAAATTTAGTCAAAAATCGGGCTAAATTATAGTTTAACTTTGATAGTTTTGATATCATTATCATTAGGGTACTAAAAAAAAATTTGTAATATTTATACAAAGTCTTATTTTTTGGGTAAAATGTACAAAATACATCATAAAATTAGATTATAGAAGCAGAATTATAGAATCAGTAGCACATGATACATGTACTACCACTATTTGAGCTACATTTTTTCCTAGTAAGGTAAACAAACAAGGATCCTACAGTAGGGTATTTCAAATACAGGAGCTTTTACACAAATGAAATGAATTTTTATCGATTACAAATATTACTAGAATTTTACCCCAAAATTCTAAACATTTATCCAGATTTATAGATAATGTGTAAATAGTAGGATACAAAAAATGTATCCGAGTTTTTCTACCCTTTAAAATCGTTAGTGTTAAAAAAGCTAGTTGGATTTTAGGGTAAAATTCCTAATTGTATTGAATTCTAACACGAAAGTGTAAAAGCTCGTAAATAAGATAAATAAGTACCTATAATATGTATAAAGACATTATTTTCAAAAAAGGCATCGAATGTCCATTAAAACTATTAAGTTAGCTTAATGAGATCAAGACAAAAAAAAAGTGAGAAAAAAGATAAGACTATGCCAGAGTTTATAACATCTGGTCTTTTTTACAAAATAAAAATTCAAATCATTCTATTTTATGCAAAAAAATCCATGTTTATTACTCAAACTATCTATGGTAGTTTAGGTACTACTCGTAAATAGCATTTTATCTGCAAAAAGGGTCATTTTTAGATTTTAGCTACTAGAATTCCCATATAAAATGCATATAAATTGGACGTGATTTCTTCTACTCTACTCTTCGGCAGTATATCACTTTACCTATAGTATAATTTACAAAAAAAATTACCAAAATCTTACCAAAATCAAGCTCATATTCATGTTTTTAGAAACTGCAAAATTCAAAGATTCAAATTCAAAGGCAAATAAACAATGAGAAACCAACACGTTTCTCATCGTATAATTTTAAAGATTTTTTTTTACCATTTTTCCGCTCGAGTAAAATGGTTTTGAGCAAGAAAATCTTATTCTTAATGGTCTTTGTGATTTTTTGCCGGTAGTCTCAATGAGTCTGTGAAGTTGTGATAAAAGATTTTAATGATTTGAGATTTACTTGAAGTAATGAAAGTCGGCATTTTGGCTATTTATTCATATAAAAGTAGATAGTAGTAGTAGAAGTATTTTTGATTGTGTGATTAAATTTTTTCTATTTTTTTTACAGGATTATCATCAGATCTGTATTATGTGCGTGAAGGGGTTGTGAATGAATATGCCCTCGGATTCAATGTCCCAGTTCCTGAGTCGGCTACAGCACTCTATTTTTCATGGCAAGCCCTTGGACAAAATCCGGTAAATTTCAAAAAATATCAAAATTATAGTAATATACTTAGCTGTTCTGAAATACTTGGCAAAATTTTGGAAATTTTTGGATACAGAATTCTTAAAACTTATAGAAAAATTGGGCTGTCGGTAATCTGGTTAATTTGAAAAGGATTTTGAAAACCATCACCTTTTGTACAAGTTATAAAATAGGAATTATGATGACCGCAGCTCAAATCTTTCCCTTTCATATTTTATTAGGTATTAAACTCTATAAACTGTGAAAATATAGGTTTAACCAAATGCTTATTAAATACAGTATAAACTACTTAATTGTTAACTGAAAGCGCACGTCCCATCAAAAAGACCATAGTCAAAATCAACGGTCCATTTATGGCCATTTATTATTAAATTTCTAGACATTTAGAACCTAACATTAATTTTTTCTCTAAATTATATCGATATAAAAATCCCTGTACAAACCTGCCGGTTTGTATTAAAAAATGGGGATAATAATTCAACCATATCATCAATCCTACCACCCTTTTAAAGTTTAAATCATCGAACAAATGAGTTCAAAGAAATAAATCTGTGGATTTTATGCTATGTACTACATATAGTACCCCTGGCAAATTTCGAGTTTTATATTTTCTACGAGTACTCGTAGTGTAGTAGTATTCTATGTAGTAGAATAAAAGAGATTTAAAATTTGGGCTTTTTGTAAATCTGTGTATTTCCCCCCTGTATATTAAATCTTAAAAGTTGACTCCAAAAGGTTGAATTTGAATTTATATAAAGTCATCTATCTTACTTTTTGTTCTGTATATTTAGGTATGTATATTATGTATGTTCTGTACTGTATGTGTATGTTGGGGACTCGGTTTACCAACAAAATTTGTGATAAAATATAGCCAAGAAAGTGCAAAATACCAAAATACAGAATAGTACAAGCTCATATGAACACATGAGTCTTTTCCCTATTTCTCACAAAAAATTTTAAATAAAATTTATCCATGGACAAAATAGTCAAATTTCATATAGTCTAGGTTAAAATTGCAGAAATATCAAAAAGCTTATAGGATAGATACTTATAGTTTTGAGAGTTTCATAGTGGTATTCTTATCTCAATTTTCAATTTGAAATCTTAGTTTTCTTCTATTTGATTATATTATTATGAAATATAGGATAATACACTAACAATTCATTCATGGAATCTATGAAATTTAGTAGCCAAATTTTATACAATTTCTTTAAAAACGGTTTCAAATATTTTTGAAAATTTCATTTTATCCAAATCCAAATACAAAATTCCTAAATCTGTCTCAACTTTAATGGTCAAAATCTTTCTAAAAATGAGATATTTTATGATTTTAAAGTGTTTTAGGTAGCCTTTTTGAATGGTCAAAAGGCTATATCAGTAGTACATTCTTAGGCTTAGATAGACTATAGTACATTCTTTAAATTAGAATTAGACTCGCATATTTATATACTCGTATATACCCTACTCTGTAATTTCCGAATTAGATTCGGATTATTTTGTTTTGAAGTTTTGTAACTTGATACAGACTCCACATTACATGCATATTATTATGTATTTATATTACTTTTTAGTTTAGTTTTAAAACTTTTGAAAGAAGTTGGAGGCTTGGTTTTATGGCTCTTTTTCTTTGTAATATGGTCAAATATATTATAAAATATGTGTAATTATTTTTGCTTTTGCTACCAAACAAACCACAAGACCAAAATCCTCATCTTTATCTTCATTTTTTTGCAAAAAAAAACCAAAAAAACTTTTGATGATTTACTACTACCAAACCAACCTTTAGTCTAATAAATCCGAATAGATTTATAAATCTTTGTCCCTGAGAGACTTTTGTTGAGAAATTGATTCATATTTATTGAGGAAAATTGCAAATTTTTTAATTACACTCGAGTAATGGGGATAATTTAAATGATTAATTGTAGCTGAATCCTTGAGAATTTGTATTCATACAGGGATATCTTTATCTTATTTACATTCAAATGATTTATTCAAAAGAATCTGAAGAAATGGAATGTACTCATGTATAGAGTATGGGGGTTAAAAATGTGAGGTTTTAATCACTGATAAGAATATTCATAATGAGATGCATTTATCATTTATGGAAATGAATTCATTTTTTAAAGGGTTTTATGCACTTTGCTTATTAATTCTATACAGTTCTTAGGACTAGACTTAAATTTCTATGATTAGATTAGATAAGTTGGGCAAAAAATTGAATAATTGAGTTAAATATCGCAGTTTCTAAATTGTTTTATGATCAGTATCATGTCTACTTTCTGTTGATCAAAAAAGCAAAATTTGAGAATTTGAGAAAATTTGAAAAAGCAGATTCTCATAAGAATTCTCATCTCTAAAAACCCAAATTTTGGCTTCAATTTATACACTTTTAAATCTAAACTCCTGACTATCTTGATATTCACAAAATTGTCTCAAATTTAAATTTAAGATATCTTACACCTGCCTTAAAGTTTTCGTATTTCGAAAGATGAATTTAAAAAATTTTAGAGGTAATTTTAAGCAATTCAAGAATAGATTTTTGTGATTTGAGATACGAACAATTAGTGCTATCTGTATATTCTTTAAGAAATATTGAACCTAAATACATAATACAGATAGTACCCTACAAGTATTTATTCAGATGATTATCAAAGATACTCTAATTAAGCACCTCAAGGCTCTAAAAATTATTTTTAAAATCGATTTAAAATTCATAAACATAAAGCACATTATTGTAATGTAGTTGAACCTACTTATTACATTTCTATTAGGTATTTCAATTTATCTATTTAAAACAAGAGCAACATATGCCGTACTCTACTACGAGTATGTACCTACATTTACAAGTATTCTGAATTTTTTTGAAATTCCTGCATGTGTTTTTAAATGTAAATTTTGGTACAATGTAAATTACATATGCATGGTCATACCATACAGATTTTTCTCTCTAGGTGATTGACAGTTACAGTAGATTGGTAAAGAGAACCGCCAACTACCTATTAGAACCTAGCCAAAAATGGAAAAATATTTTTAAAACTTTGATTTTTTTTTCAAGTCAATCAACATACACACATAAGCTGGTTAAAGTTGAACTAAACGGAAGCCCAAATATAATGCAAATGTAAATGGGCAGACAAGTCTATCTAGACTCTAAATTTAAATATCAAAATATTAAGTAGACTTTGACTCTCATTTTGACTTTTGATTTGATCTCAAAAGAATTAATGAGCCCCACGACTCACAATTCTCACGCTTTTTTAATCCATTTTTCAAATTTTTAATATCTACATATACCTATAGTGGCAAGTAACATTTCATAAATATTCAAAGATTTAATGAAAATTTCATGAGAAATGCTAAAAAACCTACTTTAAAAAGTAGAAATTTTCTAGTAAATTTTGATAAATTGGCTCTGCAAAAAACATCTAAAAGATTAAAAAACCCAACTTGGACACTTAAATCTGAAATCCGGAATTTAGAAAAACCAGGCTTTCGATTCTCTAGTATTTATCTACTTAAAATTCGAATTTTTTGACCAAAATGAACCATTACTTGTGTGAGAAATTGAAATTTTAAGAGTTTTGATTTCACCTTCGAGATAGTTGTCGACAGACTGACTGCTCTTTTTTATAAAATTCTGAATATAAGATGCATTTCCTTTTAGGATTACAGATTACTGTATAACTACCCTATGTAATTTATTCAAGAAATGAATCAAAAACACACTTTGATATTTGATCTGGAAGGCATAGGTAGTAATTACACTCATTCATATTCAAATTGGATCAAATTCTGATGGTTTTTAAAAGGCAACTAATTATTATTGTTCAAACTTTTTCAAACTTTTTGGTGCTTCTATGCTGGAAAAGATTAATGTTTAGATTAGACCTTTGGAGGATTATAAGACTTGGGAAAGTTGAAGTAAAAGTAAATGAATATTAATCGTCTCATTTTTTACCCAAGTCAAACTACATACATAGTTATCCTTAAAGCTTCAGGTTACAAAAATTATTTCAAATATTTCAAAAAATAAATTACAAGTCTCATTTTCGAGGGGAAATGTTAAGAAATTAATGAATTTTTTTAATAAATTGGGCTATCAAGATCAAATTTACCAATTTAGCCAATAATTTAAGAGGGCCTTTTATTGTTCCATCAAAGTCACTTAATTTACTAACAAGGGTGTATCTTAATAAACTTATCACAATGATATTTAAATAATTTGGAATTTGAGTCTTATACTAGTAATTGTGTAATATATACAGTACCCTATAGTAAATAGGTAGAGGCTGTCAAAAATTGAATTCAATCATTTTTCCAGCATTTATTTGGATAAGTACATTTACATTGTTATATTGACTTGTTCCTTATTATGTGTACATTCTCAAGTACTTACTAGAAGTATACTAACTACTAGTTATGGTAGTAGAAGGAAATATTCAAAATATTACAAACTTATGGGATAAGAATACAAATATTGAATGATTGAATTGAAGAAGTTTTTTTTGAAGACTTGAAAGGTCTGTTGTGCTCTGTCAGTCAATTTTCGTAATGAATATTAATCAATTTTTTCAAGTAATGAGCATATAGCCTCAAGTATCCTTAGCCAAGTATTCTATCCATCAAAATTTACAAATCAAATTTTATTTCTCTGGTCGGTTTGTATCAGTAATCAGTACTAGTACTCTTAGAAGGTACCTACATACCACTTGATTAGAATCGGCTCTTTTTTAATTTAATATTTAATATTTTACGTGAATGTCAATCACACACACAAATGGATAAGAACATCGATAATAAATGTAAATAAATAAGAATAAATAGATAGAAAGATTGAACTCGCGGGTATATTGTAAAATGTTATATTTGTCAATTTATAATAATTTCTCGCTAGATAATAATATGAGCTTAGGATGTTCCAAATATTTAAATTTTGCTAAAAATACTTAAACAAAAGGACCTAAGGAATTATCTAATATTTAAAATTGAGCTTTAAATGCGAACATAAAAATGAACTGGAGCTTTTGCATTACACAATTTTACGAATTTTTTCAAGACTTTTAAATGCATTCAATTCACAATCAGTTAGGTAAATCAGAGTTTTTACCTGAATTTTAAATTCATATAATATTAATGAGGTCAAATTTTGGTTTTCAAGAGCTGAAACTGAATTAAATGAACAGCTTTTTGATACTCAGGATCAGGGATATTTAAAGTTTTAGATTAAAAGGACATATTCGGCTTTCAGGTTTACCAATATTAAACTTCAAATAAAGGCCAAAAAGCTCATTATAACCCGAAGATTTCAATTTTAAAATGCTAGATTTCGTAATGTTAGGAATGCATGCAATGAATGAAAACAAGGACTTCAAATTAGGAATACCTGTCTTTATTATAAAAAGCATAAATAATTATCTATTGTATAGTAGTATAGTATGCATATCTATATTCAATTGTTAGGGAAAAATTTGATTGTTTTGACATTTTGAGTCCCGATTTCTACTTAAAATTATGAACAGTACCCTAGTAAGGGTAAGGGTATATGTATTGAGAAGTTGAGAGTTTAAATTTTCAGTACCTACTTAGATATTTACCTACCTACCTATATTTATTTTTTTATTTTGATGTTCGATTCAATTTGAAATTTGACTTTTGACTGATGTCTAATTTTTTACTAATTTTTTTTTCTAGTTGCCGTTTACATCATCGATTGAAATCTCAGATTCATTAGCTATGGAAAAACCTCAATTGAATATTTCAAGTACTAAAGGATTGATTCCAACATCCCCACAAATCTTCGAGATGAGTCTTCCCTGTACAGGACTTCGTTCTGGTGAAGTCAACATTGAGTTGGTTCTTAATGTGACTGCTTTCCCCAAATTTAGACCTAATGATATCACCACACTAACACTGAAGCGAAAAAAGATATGTCTTGCAGGTTTGTTATTTTTTCAACAATCTAAATATGTTAAAATACAATTATAAGCACATTAGTACCCTTCACAAGGGAAATATGCAAAATAAAAACAAGTCTCGAAATAAACAGATCAAACAAGTAAACCCGTATAAAAGTCAAAAAAAATCCCATGTACTTTTTTTCCTTGATGAGATAAGAATCACCCCATATCTTAAAGTTAAAATTTTGATCAATTTTACATCAAGTTTTAACAAAGTGAGGTTTTATTTAATTATAAAATTCTTGATTTTTTGAGATAATTATAAATAATCTTAATCTTATAACTTATAACTTATATATAAGACAAGCCTATCTTATTTCAAAATAGGTAGGTAGTTTGAAAAAGGGTCAAAAATCAAATTTCATAGATTTTATAAAGATATTTTCTTGAAAATTTTTAAAATTTTTAATATTTTAGCAATTTTAGCAGGGTCGCGGAAAAAATCCCAACTGACCAAAATCCCATATCCATAAAATTGTGATACAATTGAAGAATATGTTGTTCATCACAAGTTAGTGGACCATAATCCTTGATAAGGATAATGATATAATCATCTTCGTCAATATCTTCAATTGTATGACAATTTAATTTTATGGAGATGGGATTTTGGAGGTGGGGTTTTGGCAGTTGGGGATTTTGGATTTGGGATTTTGGTCAGTTGGGATTTTTTCCTAGAGCCATTTTAGCACTACCCTATCTACTCAAAAGATATTTTTTTTACAAAATTGAAAATTGCTTGAAATATTTGAAATCTAATTTTAAATATTCCCTTCAATCATGTAGGTAAATATCTTTTTGAAACCCCTACCCCTTTATCTTATACATTTTGTAAAAAGATCCAAGTTGTTATTTTCATCAATCAAAGTCACATTTTTGTAAAGAATTTACAAATTTTTTTTGTACGATATCCTCTGAACTCTGAATACCACTGTAAAGTTGACATTGAAAATGTGAAATCTTCCAAAAATGAAAAGTAAAGGACAGGTGATGGTGATCAAAAGGTTATGAAAATTATCTCATTAAACCCTTAAAGGATAAAGACACAAAAAATGCAATTTGTCAAAAAAAAGTGATAGATTTTTAATTTGAATATTTCACACATTTCAGCCAACCCTTCCCTCATTAATTCTTAATGAATTTTTTACATTTAATGAATTAATTTTTATTCAAAAAGTGTTTTGACTATTTTTCAAACTTTCTGCTTCTTATCAAATTCCCATTACTACTTATACATACCAGTATGTTACAGTAAGTAGGTAGGTAAAGGATTAAAATCGAGGTAAATGAGTTTTTTATATGAAAATAAGTAGGTACTTGACAAGGTATAATGGTAATCTGGTCAAATATGGTCATGAAATTTGGATCCGCTTCTTTGATCTGATTTTTTCAATCAATTGATTCTAATGGGGGTGACAAACAAGTTTAATTTTTCAATTTTTTTTAGATGCAAATGCAATTGCTAAAGGAAAGTCATTGAACCGTGGTATCACCAGTAGTGTAAATACCAATTCAAATGAAGGCAAATCTCCTGCTGGACAATCCTCAATTTCGGATAATAAATCTGAAGTTTTGATGGTCTCTACAGCTGAGGATGTGGACAGATCGAGTATAATCTTCATCATTGTCGGTTGTGTTCTTGGACTTGTTTTCATTCTACTGGTTATGGCACTTATGGCACTACTGAGAAATCGAAAAGGTAGTCGAAGAGCTGTGATTCCAGGATGCCCAGAATCCTCAGGATTCTTACACGTGTAAGTTCCATTTATTAACACTTTTTTATATTTTTTTTTTTACTATACTTAACTTGTTAGTGGTCGTTATTCAGAAACTATATGAGTCAAATGCAAAATATCCAAATTCATATACACAAAAATGATATTACGAGTATCATGAAGTATCATGCCATTACATACCATTGTAGTCCAATAGATTAATTATGTGTAGGACACTTCTCTTGTATGAATAATGTATTCAATAGTTTCTTTTCAGAAAAGCCAAAAACTGATTTTTGATATAAAATTTGCAAAATTATGATCAAAGTTTCCTCGGTAATATGGCAGCTATGACTTAAAATGAAATTTTGATAATTTTCAAAAAAAATTATTTTAGATTTTTGTGTACCTAAATATAAAAATTTCATCTCTGCTTTGGTACTAAAAATTCGGCTGAATCATCTCAAACTAGAAAAAATTCATATATCGATTTCTGATTTCTTATTTCTGATACTCGTATATATCTGAATTTTCTTTAGATTTTCTGAAAGGACTCTTATAGGGTCTAGTTGGGTACTCGTAGTTGTGCCATTTCGACAAAAATTTTCTGAAGAAAAAATAAAATGTCTATTAAAGCCAGCCAGTCTATGAGATCATCCTTTGATGCTTTGAAATTTGAACAAGAGTTCAAATATCGCTTATTAAATCGAACTGAACAAGCCTCACTAATAATAAAATAACATCCTAATATATTCATTTGTAGAAGAGTAGGTATATCATAGAGCTCAAGTCTCAAGTCAAGTACACTTGAAATCTTGAATTTAAACTAGGCAAAAGGGTTTCTTTATCTACTTAAATTTAATTTGAACCCTCTTAAAATACATCTTGAATTCTGAATCTTGAGTTTTTGAGTGAACTGCTTCTTCTACTGTAAAAGCGAACACTCCTTAAAAATGCTCTTTTTTTATCCTGTAAGTAATATTATTGAGTTAAGATCCTACTCAACCTCGTATTTTTATGATCCTACTTGAATTCAATTGTTTTTCTCCTATTTGAGAGTAATATTTGTTCTAAATATTTGTGAGCTTTTGATAATTATCAAAGCAAATAAGGGCCAGTAATAACAAGTACTCTTTTCCTTAAGGCACTTTAAGCAAAAGTACCTATAAGGTCTTTTAGAAATGTTTCAAATTCTTTAAATTTTTAAAAATTTTAATATTTTTTGTAGAGATACGAGTGCAAGTGGTGGAAGTGGCAATGGATCTTCAGGTTCAGGTCACTCAGGATCTCATTCTGGAACTGTGACTGGAAGTTTGCTAATCAGATCTGAATCACCTCATCATTAGTAAGTTTATAAGCAAAAAAACAATCAAATGATTTCAAAAGTTGAATTTTTCAAAGTTATTTAATTCAAAATCGATTTCAAAAGTTCAAAAAAGTCAAAAATCTAATCAAAGATACTCGTAAATAGGTACTTACGATTAGGTAGGACTTATGTAGAGTAGATAAGTAGGGTACTTATCTTTAGTAAAAAAATTCTATAATTTAAAAATATTTACAGCATCTAAACAAGATTTCGTCGAAAATTTTCCACTCATAAACCCAAAAAGACTTTAAATTGAAATGAAATTTTTAATGATAAAGTAGCTCATATATTTGATATTTGTATGATAATCTAAAAATTTTAAATCTTTCAGCTCATCTGTATCCCCTTGCCCAGGAGAAAATAATTACTATGCTTATTCTACATTTCAACCTGGATTGTACTCACACTATGCCGAAATTTGTTCGACTAATAAAAACCCCTATTATCAGTACCAACAGCAGACACAACAAGCTCCAGATTGTAAATTGGCTGAACTTACAATTGAAAGGTAATGAAAACTACAATAAAAATACAATTTTACAAAAATGAGCACAAGCCCAATACTAATAAAACTATCCTGTAATTTAATTGTCAAAAACCAGGTGCAAAGTGAAGTTAATTCAGCAAATAGTCGATGGAACTTTTGCAAAAATCTACAAGGGTACAGTCCTCGATCGAGATGGTTCCGAGGAAAAAGTCATTGTCAAGACAGTTGTCGGTAAGTTCAAAAAAAAATTTACAAAATTTAAAGACCAACCCCATTTCCTCACTTTTTTTATGAAAAAGTTAAAATTTTATTGACCAAGATATATTCTAACTAAACCCTATGTATTTACTCTGTCTTTGCAAGTCTTTAAACATTTATTACCTTTTTTATGAATGTGTTTTTTAACTTGAAAAAACCGACAAATGTGAATACTTTGTTGAGTTTTTTTTATTTATTCTGCACCCATGTATTACTACTACTAATATTACTGTAGTATCTACTGTCTACAGTATGCTTAAGGGTATCTATGTAGGCTTGTAAGTTTTTATTGAGTTTTTATTTTTATGATCATTGTCTTTTTTTGCAATTACTTTATAATGCGAACATGTTGATGAACAAGATGATGGTTTACAAATTTACAAAACTTCAAACATTTACGATTTTCTAGAATTTTATACTATTCTGTAACTGTTATTCTGTGTCTGTTTCTCATAAGAAATTAATTTTTTTTCTCAGAGATAACAAGCATAGCATAACTATTGATTTAACAAGCCTTTTTCAAAGTTTCAAGACATTTAAAAGCTAACGATTTAAAGCATTACATAAAAGGAAGAAATATCAATATTATGGTATGGTATTATCTTGTATCTTGGAATTTGTATTTGAAATTTGTAGACTTAATTTTGATGAGACAAAAGTATCAAAATATCAATTAATAAATGAATCTTTCTATCGGCTCTAGGAAAAAATCCCAACTAACCAAAATTCCAACTGCCAAAATCCCACCTCCATAAAATTGTCATACAATTGAAGATATTGAAGAAGATGATATCATTATCCTGATCAAGGATAATGATTATGGTCCACTAACTTGTGATGAACAACATATTCTTCAATTGTATGACAATTTTATGGAGATTTTGGTTTAGGTGAGATTTTGGCAGGCAGTTGGGATTTTTTCCGCGACCCATCTACTGTAGGGTATCAAAAGTTAAAACTAAAACTGCATTAACAAATTTTGAATCACAATTATTGTAAAAATTTTTTTAAAAAGTTTGGCCAACTTTCCTTCTTATCTTATAGTTTTAGCAAATATTGAAACTTTTTTAAAATCCATATTCTGGATAAAATCTTACTATATACCAGTGCAGTAATAGTACAATGAGTTGTGCAATAAGTCTTAAATAATTTTAATTTCAGATCAATCGTCACCTGTACAAATGGCCCTATTACTCCACGAAGGACTATCCCTAGTAGGCCTAAGTCATAAGAATATATACAGTGTCATAGGGGTAGCTGCTGAAGAACGAGTCTCTCCCTTCGTCATTTACCCAGATGATGGATTCAGAAATTTGAAAAGGTAATTTCAACATTTTCGATGGTATATCAATGCACTTTTACTAGTACCTAGTACCTACATAATAGTTTACAAATCAAGTAGAAATATCGACAACAGATGAGTTGATTTCCACACTTAAATTGCTGAATAAATAGAAAAGTAGAGTTCTATATTCTATAGAGTAAGAGCAACCTATTAATTATAATAATACTTCATACTCGTACTTTTCGATTATTATAGACCAAATTCAAAATGTCAAACAAGATCTTAAAATAAGGAATGAAACACAGAATTTTTAGAAAATTAAGTGAGGTATATCTCCCTAATTGCTAAACATAGATGCAATTTAAGGTACTAGAAGGTACTACAATCTAAAAAAAATTAAAAAGTAGGGTAATCTATGAACTCTGTTTTAGAAAGTCCCAATCTTAATTAAAGTGCATTATTAAATGACATTTTAAAATTACTGTCTAAAAATTGTCTCAAATTGTTCATTAGTTAGTTAGCATTTATATCCAGTGTCCTTTATTAGTACCTACTTTCAAGTCTTTGATAAATTGCTAATTTATAATTTTGTATTTAAGCTAATTATCAATAGGTACCCTACATATTGTATTTCTTTACCCAATGTCTATGATCAGATCAGTTTCAAAAAATGGTAGGAAAATAGTGTTGAAGTACGATCCATTAAACCTATCATATAAACAGGGGTGTTATAAGTAAAGTATGCGTCATAAATAGGGAAATTTCCAGTATCAATCATTAAATCTTTTAGGAAATATATTACTACACTACAAGTAGGCAACCCTTTTATATTCTCATAAAACATAAATTATTGTACTAGTACAGAGTAGGTAGTGTATAAAATAAGATAATCTGAAAAGTATCATGTGCATGTTTTCTACATTGGTAAGCATATTATTTTTGGTGTTTATGACATGACAAGGGTCTGCTGAAATTTGTAAATTTAAAAAAGTAACCCCTTTACTACGAGTACTACTCATATATAAAAGCATATGTTCAAGTTCAAGTTCAATTTTTCAAACTTATACGAGTATCTGTAGTAGTAGACCTCTTTATGGACTTGATACGATTAGACAAGACATTAGAAGTATTAGTCAGTTTGAAATTTTTGATGAGATAATAATGATTATGATATTTCCAAACTTTTGAAAAATTGAGTATCTGCAGTACTATAGTTGTGTATTTATACAAGAGTTGTGTAAGTAATGGTAATGATTATGGGCAAAAATCAACAAATATGGCAAACCATTTATGTATTTACTTTAGGTACCTAGTTAGTTTCAAGTTTTTTTTTTCAATCGGTCTGTCTGGATAATGAAAGAGTAGAGGAATTGGAATGAAATTATGTCGGCAGATTGGTTTTTTGGATTAATGTATTTTGCAAAAGCATTTTTTTTAATACTTATTAGGGAGATTTCAAATCTGAAAGGAACATTATGTAGAGTCTAGAGTACTTCTTAGGATTAGGGAGATTCAGGGCATCTGATCAATTGCAAATATATCTAAAATATTACTCTTACACATCTACCTATATAGGTATTTTATGAATAATTTAAATTTTTTGATTTGTCGACATTACTAAATTTTACAGGAAAAAAAGTCATAAAAATTGTCTTAAAAGATTTATTATTAATATAAAGATCCTTCATATAATTATACATGATTAATAATTGTCCGAGCGAAGCGGGCATTTACTATTCAACTTTGCTAGTGTTTTGTTTGAACCTATTTTCTTGACTTGAAGGACTCTTATAAGGTCTAATTGTGCCATTTCGACAAAAATTTCTGGTGTGGGGACACCTAGTAGTACTGTGGATTTTAGAGGTCCCCATTTTAATCAAATTTCTTGGAAATATTGATATTGTGTAGGTACAGGTACTATAAGGTACGAGCTAGATTTTCATCGTTTTACAAAATTGAATTTTGACATATTTGTCCTGTATACGAGTATTCTAGTAATCTTATTATTATTATATTAGGTACATATTATGATATGAGGTCAGAGCTGAGGGTAAAAAAGAAATTGAAATTGAACTTTTGCTCAAAGTAGTTTTTTTTTCAAATTATGAGATCTGGTCTATTTCATTTCTTTCCATATATTAATGTCCATTATGATATGACAAATAAGTGTGTAAAAATTTCTGTAGTACTTCTGTCGAATAGTACTACCAACATATTACCAATAATATAGAATATTTGTAGGGGAGAAATAAACTTTTTATTTAACAAGTTTTTGCTTACTTTGAAAGTGCTTTTTTAATACAAAATGTCCCCTATTTTCAATTTTTTTAGGTTCCTTCAACGTACCAGGCAAGGTCTGGACAAGCCAATTACAAGCCAAGCCGAAATTGTTCAAATGGCCATTGGAATTGGCTCTGGAATCGCATATTTACACAGGAATTCCATATGCCATCGAGACATTGCAAGCAGAAACTGTGTGTAAGTTCAAAGAAAAATTTTTAGTTAATAATCTTAAAAAATAATCTTCAATCTTGAATCCTGAGAATGAACTTTTAGAAAAACTTTTGAATTTTGAATACTTTTGAAATGCATTGAATATACAAAAAAAGTTCAAAAAACTTGGACCATTATACTCGTATTACTAGTACTTGTATAGTATAAAGTTTTGACTTTGAACTTGTCCTTTTTTCCTAAAAAGACATCTTAACCCCTTCCACCATCCTTTTTTGCTCTTTTTACATAAAATTGTATTTGCATGCATATATTATCTGACTGTGTACTGTGTACTCAATGAATGAGATTTCTATAAATTGTAAAAAAAAACTTTGACTTTTGGGATTCTTTATGGTTTTTATATTTCCTTTTTAGCAATCTGGAAATATTTTTTTGGGGAACTTTTCATGTGCATATGAGTGCATTTAAGTATAATTTAAGGGGGATTCAAAACAGAAGTTAATTCATCATATCCAATTTTATCGTCAAATTCAGACTTTCTGATGATTTTTTTTGAATTTTTAGGGTATTTATTGAGTATATTAGACTTAGGATTAGAATTCTTAGTAAATTCTACTCTATTAGGTACCACTAGAGTAGAATCTCGTCTATACTACTATTATCTCGTTTATAAGATTTACACTTCTATTATCAATAATAATCTGACAAATTGAGAATTTGTAAAATTATGGTATTTTTTAATAAATCTGGATATTTGAATACTAAAATTAGGTAATCTAAAAAATTACTTCAAATCGATATTGCTACAATATAATTTCATGAAAAATGTGTGTGCAATGTATCTATCATTCCACTCAAAATACAATCGGTATTGGTACAGAACTAATTTCAAAATAAATTCAAAATTTCGATCAAAGTTCCAAGCATTGGAATAAAAATTTTCTTAAAAACCTTTTCAAAATCGTAATTTTTTTCAAAAATGACTTTTAATACTCTTAGGCATAAATCTGTATAGTAATAGTGGCAAAAATCCCAGATTTCTCAGAAAAGAATCCAATTTCAAATTTTGGCCGAATTGAAAAGAAATTTAAGCTCTTTACCTCACCTTTATAGTGGTAATTATAATCCCCTCAAAGATGAAAAAATCAGTCAGGATTCTCAACTTTTTTCGGTCGGTTCTAATTCAAAGTCAATGTCAAAGTCAGAATAGCTTTTCTTTTCTTTTCATTTACTTTTACCTTATACCTAGGTATATCTGTACTCTATACAGCTAGAATACTGTATTATTATGTGAACTTAATCTCCCTTTTGATGTACTTTTGAGAAATAAATAATATTTTTTTGTGACTTTTTGTGTTTTTCACAGGGTGGATGATTCACTAAATGTCAAGATATCAGATGCAGCACTGGCTCGAGATTTATTTCCAGATGATTATCAGTGGATTGGTGAGGCTGAGTCTCGATCTGTGAAATGGTCCTCACCTGAATGTATTCTACAAAGCCGATCTTCTGTTTATTCTGACATGGTAAGTTTTAAGTAGCTATAAGTAGCTAAAAATCCTAACTGTACTATATACGAGTAGGGTACTATACTCTATCAAAAAAGTCAAAAATAGTTAAGATGCTATAATAATTTATAGCTTAAAAAATGAGATTAAAATCAATGTCAAAAGTCAAATGTCAAGATCACAAAATGTTAATTCAATAAATTCATTTCATAAAAATAAAAAGTACCCTACTCATACTCATGACTCATAATATAATTTCGCCCAGATAATCAAACACATTCTCAAAACTAATCAAAACTAACCTAACCTAAACTGAAAACTGACTATTTTTAGCACAAATTCCAAACAATAATCATCAATTTTGGGGTTAATTTTGATTTCTTATATTTTAGTGGTCTTTTGGAGTCCTTTTGTGGGAATTGACAACACTAGCACAGCAACCCTACGCAGAAATTGAAGCTGGAGATCTCTATGCATTCCTTAAACTAGGCTATAGACTCTCACAACCTATAAATTGCCCTGAGGAACTGTAAGTACAAGTACACACTAAATCGAGTAAAAATACCCAAAAAACCATTATTAATGAAATGATCAATTACAAATTACAGGTATATAATTATGACGAGCTGTTGGACATGGGAAGCAGATGATCGACCCAAATGGTCCAACGTTTTACCCGATCTTAAACAATTACAAGCACAATTAGCTCAATATGTATAATGAAATCCATAATAAAAGCAAACATTTTTAGAAAAGTTGAAAAAAAACTTGAGAAATTTTTACTGATCGATCAAAAATGATCGTACGGACCACTGCCAAACCAAACCAAATGTTTGCTCAACTTTACAAGTTAATTCGACCATAAAATTCGAACAAAAAATTACTCAAAAAAGTGTCCAAATTGACTCAGGTATCATTTTGTGTGTAAATATATCTGTATATACAAGTAGTATAAGGTACTCGTACTTATATATATCTCTCGTATTCGATAATGTTAGTTACGTGCTACTATTACAATTTAAAATACTTCGTAGTTTAGAGATAAGTCCTAGTTATATTGTTGTCGTTTACTATTTATTATTAAATTTTTCATATTTATAATCATTCATATATTGTATACACTTATATACATACATAAGTATAATGAATGTCTCTTTGTGATAGTATTTTATACGTTGACTATTGAATTCAAATAAAATAAAAATGTTTTACAAAAAGAACAAGAACGAGAACCAGATCTCTTGATTTGATTGATTTATTTGATTTTAGAAAAAATAAGCTAAATACATTAAAGGATTAGGACAGAGATAAATTGAACTACATGTAAAACTGGTAATTTTATCAAAAGGGTTACATTTCATAAGTGATATAAATCTCTGTAACTTTTTCTGTTGTTGACTTTTGATATATCAATTTGACCAATTTTTTATAATTTATATATCTAGTATAATAGTACAACTTTGGTTGGACAAGGTGACAAATGCTTTCTGGGCTGAACCTAGCTATCATAATCACAATCATCATCAGATTTAAATAAAATAAAATAAAACAAGTCTTTTGAGAAACAAGCCGCTTTTGCTCATTTGAATTTTTTTTACAAAAAAGCTATATAGACTATAGAATCTAAATTGTCGTGCATATTCTGATGTTTTTATTCAAAAGAATCAAGTATCTGTACATTTGTAACATAATAAAAGAATTGTAAAATAAATTGCTTACACAGAAAACTCAAAGGACTAGGATAGGGGAAATATGTATCCTTAATGTTATCTCGATCTCGATTGTGATTCAAATTTTAAGGGGTGAAATGTACATTTTTGTAAAAACATACGTCTAGTACTAGTATACTCATAGTTATAGGATAGGGTCCGATTTAGTGCTACATAGCTGGCACCAAAGTTCAAGGTTTTGAATAATTTTTATAAAAAATTCGTTCAAATGTCAAATGACCAAAAATTGACATAACTATCTGTAACTAGTGGGCATATATATTATACATCTACTGTACAACCCTTTATATCTATTTTACCATAAAAAATTTAAAAAAGGTCAATTTGAAGTCTCTCAATAAGAGACTTCAAATCAAAGTCTCTTAAAAGACCTCATAGAATTTAAGACATTTTTGTTAAAATGAAGCATTTTAAATAATTTGAATAGTTTGGGCAGATATATTTGATCGACCTACCTTATACCTAAAGGTCTGAAAATAATGCGATAAAGCGTCTTATAAAGAATTATAATTCAAAATATATCTACTACGAGTAGTACAGGGTGGGCCAGTAAAAACCATCGAACTTTTTTAGATTTTAAATATAAAGTTCGATGGCTGTTTCAGGCCCACCCTGTATAAAATAGAACTTTCAGATTACCTACATGTAAAAAGAATTTAACAATTTAAATGGTATGGTAAAATTCCAAATAATTTTTGAAACATAAAATTTTGCTCAAAATCTGTTAATTAGGTTTACTTGACGCCCTCGTACTCGTATAATCTACAAATTTTTTTGGTAATTTTAAATTTTGTAGAATCTAATAGTAGAATATTGCATGATAGTGCTATACTACCAAGATTTTATGCAAAATAAGTAATAAAGGCATTAATTCAAAAGAGCTCAAGATGTACAATTGAAAAGAATCCTCTGAATTTGAAGTTCATTTTTTAAAGGTCTTTTTTACCCCCTTTAGTGAGACTTTTTCTTCAAAAGAAAAAAAATATCCTATTTCGTGATTTTAATAGGATTTACATGAAATATGCATCTTTTCTTACAATTCCATAAAAGATCTGATACTGGAAATAAGGGGGTTGCTGTAAATAGATTTTTTTTCTCCAGAATTTGAATATATGTATGTGAAATAAGAACTATGGAAAGGTAAAGTGCTTTTAGGCATAAAATTTAAGTCCAAAAACTTCCCTATTGCATTGCGTGCAAAATAATAAGTTTTAATGAGATCTTATAATATTCTATTTCATTTTCTGGAAATAATATTTTTTCTAATTTTCTAATCTCCTTTTGGATAAGTATTATAAGGAAAAGATCCTTTGAGATGTTTTATGAAATATCGAAACCTTTGGTGTCCAAAATATGGTAAAAATAAAATATGTGATAAAAATTTCAATTTTGAGATTTTGACATGCAAATTTAAGTCTTAAATTTTCCAAAATGGACGAAATTATTATAATTTTACCGATATTTCTTTTATCTTGGATGTACGTATTCTTTTCGATCGAAACAATTCTTTTTTAAGATTCTAGAAATTGAATAGAACAGAGATTTGAGCCTATAAATCAGTATAAAAATGTTTGAAATCGATTCCTATTCAGGGTCCAAATAATAGGCATAACCAAAACCAATTGATTTCTTAGAATCTTGGAAGAAGGTGTGATTTTTTGCAGTTATTTCATTAATATACAGATAGATATAAAACATGTAATAGATAATTATTCTTTTCATAACTACAAGTATCTACTATCCTAAACTTATGAACAATTTATAAATGTTGGTAGTTAAATATTTGCGTATTATAATTATAATTATAAGTAAAATATGTCAGAATTTCTACATAATTCGATATCCATAAATTTCAAACTGATAGGCAAAGGTTTCAGCTCCCGATTTAGGGATGTAATTCTAAATCTAAAACTATAGGGATCTCCAGCATTCAAAGTGTGATTTTTTCTGGACATAAAAGAAGACCGCTTTTTTGCTCCATGATTTATTACCCAAACATCCCAAACCTGTTGGTAAATTTTTACAAAAATTAGCAAAAATTAGCAAAAATTTCCAATGTTTTCAAAAATGTTCTTACCCCAATGCTTGTAAATGGCTTATCAAAATAAATGGTCATGTTCCAGCCATCTGCTCCAGTCGATGTAGGCACAATAAATGTAATATTCCCAAGCCAATTCAAAACTCCTAAAAAATTTACAAAAATTTACAGAAAACCTAAAATTTTAGAAAATTTTTCAAAAATTTTCAGAATATTGACAAAATTACCTTCACTTTCTTTAGTAATGACATTGGTACAATCGAATGCATTTGATTGACTCATTGTAAAGATACAAAAAATATATGCAAACATCAAAGAAGTTGATGAAGTTTTGTCCATTTTTTCAAATTTTATTTTCTTTGGCTAAATTTGTCTAGTGGAATGCCAAATTGCAACTGAATTTAATTTGCCCTCTGAAATTGAGAGTCAAATATATTAGGATAATTAAGTAGGTATCAATTGAAGTTAAATTAATTGTTTCCAATTTAGAGATTTTTTTTCAACTGATTTGCTTCGGATTTTTTATGCGATATTATATTAGCCTTGATATTAGATATCTATTACGAGTGGTTATATAAAAAACACAGTATTTATTTTCCTAAAAATAGTAACTTGGTTTTGGTTTAGTTTTGATTAGTAGGGTATAGCATTACAATATCTATTCTTTTTATTATACAAAATAATAAGTTTTAATGCAGATCTACAGATAATAAGATTCATTTTTTATTTTCTGGAAATAAATTTATTTTCAATTTTCCAGATTGAGAATAAAATGAAATGCAGGCTTAATAAGTCTAAAATTTAAACAAAATAGAAAAAAATGCAAATTCTGTATCTCAAAAAATTTTAAAAATCAAACTTTGTATAATCTTGTAAATTAAAGCAGGTATCAGACTATCTACATAACTCAATATCGATAAATTCCAAACTGATAGCTTCAGGTGTTATATTTCTATCTTGGTAAGTAACTCTAAATCTGAAACTATAAGGTTCTCCAGCTTTCAAAGTGCTTTTTTTTCTGGATGTGAAAGCAGCCCATTTTTCTTCTCCATGTGATTCTACCCAAACATCCCAAGCCTGTTAATAAATTTTGCAAAAATTAGCAAAACATTTAAAATTTTAAAAAAAATTCCTGGTAGGTACTGATACTAAAGAAATGTGCTCTGGCTCAACTCTATGTCCTTACCCCAATATCGGTAAATGGTTGATCAAAAACAATGTTCATTTTCCAGCCATCTGGCCCTGTTGGTGTTGGAACAATAAATGTGATACTCCCAAGCCAATTCAAAACTCCTAAAAAGTTACAAAGAATTACAGAAAACTCCATAAAATTTTAGAAAATTTCTCAATTATCAGAATGATCTAGATATAGATACTTACCTTCCCTTTCTTTAGTAATGACATTAGTACAATCGAAAGCATTTGATTGACTGATTGTATAGGCACTACAAAGAATAAAAATAACCAAATTAAATGAAATTTTGTCCATTTTTTAATTTTAAATTCTTAGCCTTGCTTTTGACTATTGAAATTGAAATGTCAAATTGCGACTGAATTTAAGAATTTAATTTACCCTCTGAAATTAAGAGTCAAATAACTGTATAGGCATAGGCATAGGTATAGAATATAGGTATTAGATAATAGATAAGCATGTATATGGAATTAAGTATCAATTGAAGTAATAAAAATTAATTGCTTGTAATTTAACCGATTTGGTTAATATCCAATATTTTTTGGATATTAGATGAGGCTGGTATCTATTGACTAGAAAAGCATTTTATTGATCAAATTATGAAAAAATTGATGTTGTTGTTTTCTGTTTGATTAACATTTTGAAAATATTTTATCTAGAATTTATTCAAGGCATTCATATGCATGTAATTTGTATTGTAGTGTGAATGTAATTAATAAATACTTAAATAAATACAGTTCTTAAAAGGGACATTTGATGCGTATTTGTTAAGTCAATTAAATAGGCTTTGGAAATTAGATATAGGTAATAGACCAGTCTATCTATCTACATAGTTCAATATCAATAAATTTCAAACTGATAACTTCAGGTTTTATATTTCTATCTGGATAATTAACTCTAAATCTAAAACTATAAGGTTCTCCAGCATTCAAAGTGTGATTATCTCTGGATGTAAAAGCAGCCCATTTATCTTCTCCATGTGTTTCTACCCAAACATCCCAAACCTGTTGATAAATTTTTACAAAAATTAGCAAAAATTCCCAAAATTTTCAAAATTTTTCTTACCCCAATGCCGGTAAATGGTTGATCAAAAACAATGTTCATTTTCCAGCCATCTTCCCCTGTAGGTGTTGGGACAATAAATGTGATATTCCCGAGCCAATTCAAAACTCCTAAAAAATTACAAAAAATTACAGAAAAATCCTTAAAATTATAGAAAATTTTGCAAAATTTTTCAGAATTTTTTCAAAATTACCTTCACTTTCTTTAGTAATGACATTGGTACAATCGAATGCATTTGATTGACTGATTGTATAGGCACTACATAGAACAAATGCAACCAGCAAAGTTGATGAAATTTTATTCATTTTTTTTTGAATTTTAAAATAATTTCCTCTTCTTGTAGAATGTCAAATTACAACTGAATATGCTCTCTGAAATTGAGAGTCAAATATATAAGGAATCAAGTATCAATTGAAATAATAAAGCATTAATTGCTGCCAATTTAATGATTTTTTGCGACCGATTTGGTTAAGTGTTTAATCGATATTAGATAAGCCTTATTGACTCGTGAGGCACTTGATTGATCAATTGATTTTATTTTTGAAGAGCAGATGTGTTTATATACCTAATAAATGAAGTCATGTAATACTTCACATAGATTTGGTAGTTTTGAAAAAAATGAATGGTTTTTTATGCTTGTTTTCGGTCTGATTGACGTTTTGCAAATATTGTTTGTTTTATCTCAAATTGAGTTATATAAATATAAAAAATTACCTCTGTTTTTTATGCACTTTGAGTTATGAAGTTATGAATTATGAAATTTATATATGGTAATTTTAATGTAATTTTCTATTAATGATCATATTATATGCATTACCTTATATAACTTATATGCAACCAGTTAGTTCAGGTAATAAAAGGGATCTCAATGATACTAACCTAAATGCATGCTGTTCAGTCATAAAACTTTTAAAACTGGACAAATTTAAAGTTAAATGAATTATAAAGATATTGCAATGGACTACCCATAATATTAGTAACCTATAAAATAATACAAAGTTCTCTAATTAAAATCGGGAAAGTGTGCAGTGTGTACGAGTATGCATAATGATTTCATATAAGCTGTGAGAAATTTGCATTCTGTCAGATTTTCGCAAAAAAACATAATTTATTCCTTTAATACTCGTAGATACATAAAAATAAAAGTTAAATCGCAATTTATTTAAAATCATAAAAACACAAATTTTCTTTCTTTGAATAGAACTATGGGGTATACATGTAATGTATATGTATGTATCAACAAATACTAGTAGTACCCTACTACTACCCTACATTAATAATGTACAGAATATTTCAACTAAACAACTGAAAAAGGATCAAATGTAGTTTTTGTCCAAATATTTAGCAAATCCGAGATTTACAATTAAATATGTAACCTGTGTACTGTAGCTGCCAATCTAATATCTGTATCTTGGAAATACCTCAATTTTCTAATTAAAAGATACGTGCCAAGAAAATTTGGCCAAGAAAATATGGTCAAGTACCCTACCGATTAAAATCAATTTGATAATGATAATGATTATGATTATGATAATTTGAATTTTGACATATTCAAATTCATGGATAATTCATTTCAATTTATAAGTAGGTACCTATTTACCTATAGTAAATAAAAGCATTAAAAGCATTAAAACCATCATACCTAATATTTTTTCCAGAAAAACAACTTGATTACGAGTATCTACAGTATATCTCGTATGTATCTACAGTATAGTATGTATTATTAGCGTTATTAACATCTATTCTTACCTACTATGTATTAGGTAAGGTATTATAGTGCTAATATACAGTATAAGCATAATGTATAACTTTATTTTATTTATTATATATTTTAATATTTTAATCAAGAACTCGACCTCGTAAATCGCAAACAATTTTGTTTTTTAAACTTGATATGATTCATTTAAATAAAAAGTAATGTAATGAGCATTCCACTACCCATGTACCATTAGTAACACTCATTTGACCTCACTCATTTTTTCAAATAAGGTCTAATGTACTAATCCTAAGTACTAACCGAAGAAACCTCAATGAAATTGAGTAACAAAATTTTGGAATAAAATAAATGAGATGAAATGTTCATTCAAGTTGTGCATTTTTTTTCGTGGAGGCGTTCAAAATCTCCATAAAATACATACATTAGATAAGGGGTAAAAGTTCCCATTTACTTTGTAACTTTGTACAATGAAATGATGAGAGATACAATTTATGTTTACCATGAACTATATACTAGTAGGGTAAAGATACATTGAAGAATAATTTAAATGAATTCCGAGCAAAAGTGAATTCAATCACGAGTTTCAAAGCCTGCTGGAAATTTCCTCGAGTTTTTTTGAATAAGTAGTTAAGGCGTTACTCAAATGCATCGTTTCTTTCTAAAGTAGGTAATTTTAATTAGATTTCTTTGTACTATAGATTTCCTGGTACAGAATAATGTATTGTACATACTTATATCTATGTATAAACTCATTTTTCTCCATCATCTCATTCTCAATCTCATTTCAAGTTCTTAAATCTTGATGCACTTTTTTAAAAGTCAAAAAGGGTTCATAAAATCGAAAAGCAGTGTGAATTTAAGTAAAATAGCAAAACCTTAGAAGGATGCTCAAACTACACTACATTTCGATCTAGTAGTTAGGCATACGGACTTGCCTTGTAAAACTACTGCCGATTTTAAGATTATTAGAATTAACCAAACCATAAAATATCAAGGACTATTAGGTTGTATATTAGACAGTATAAAATTATCTGATATGAGATTTGGGATAAGTATGACAGAAAAATCTAGACAAAACTTAAGGCTCAATAACTCGAAAAACTTGCAAAATGACCTTATATAAGGATTTCAATAATTTACTAAAAATAAAATGAATTCTTAATTTAGGATATCGAATCGCTCTGATAATCGTATTGAAGAGTTAAAATACTAATATTTTGTATCATTTTTGATGATACTTATATGACTGTATTTTAAGGAATAGTGCTGGATATTTTGAAACTTTACAAGTTGAGAGGAAATCTTGAAAAACAAAGTGCATGATTGCACTCTGAAACATTGGAAATTGAATATTATCTAATAACATTATACTACTCATAGATAAGTCAAGTATGTAGCACTGTACAAAAAGTATGGACAAAGTACAAGGGTTTCAAAGGAGAAGCAAAAACATCCCTTTATAAAAAATAAATGCATTACTTACTCTACTAATACTTGTATGTATAGTATGTAAGTAGACTTTGACTTGGGGTTTAAAAAAGTTTGAAAAAAAGTACGCTATCTTCTACTACTACTTTGACAGAAACTGTAAAAAAAAAAGTTTTCCTTTGGCTCGATTTAAGTAAGTTAGAAGACTTAGGCGTGGTTGAAGAAGGGTTGGTGAAATTGGATTTTTGCATTAATATTCACCAGTAGTTGTAGTAAAAATGACAATCTTATCTCTTCAACATTGGACTGATATATGGTGAAAAAAAGTCCAAGTTTAAGTGCACTTCTCAATTAGATTATCCTGCAAGTCAACATATGTGAAACTGACTCAACTCAAACTACAGATATATACTTATCTTAAATTCGAAGTAGTACCTATTATGTATCAGCATTAGAACTACAAAAAATGTCAAAAAGAAAACACTTGTTCTCAAACCTTATAAAACCTTAATATTGTTTTTGGTGACATGATCCATTCGATGATTTTTACTGGAATAAATTCTTTCAAATTTTATTTTCAAGATTTAAAAGAAAGAAAAGGTAATAGGTAAATTAATTATTGCAAAGGATCGTACGAGGTAAAGTTTGTGTAAATCAAACTACCTACATTTTGTATCTAAAATTTGAATTTCGACAGAAACTCGTACAGAAACTGCTAGAAACTTTTGCTGGAAGCTTCAACAGAATATTTATCCAAAGTTTCAACAGAAAATTTATCGAAAGTTTCGTTAAGAAATCTGTAGAATAATTTTTCTTATGGTTCTTAATTAGTAATTAGTAATTAGTAATTAGGTAGGGTACTTATTGACAATTATTGTATTTCTTAAAAGTTTAGATCTTTTTATCCTAAAGTAGTCCAATAATAAGTAGTCGTCCTACCAATATCAATTTTTAAAATAATATTTTAGCTAGAAATACGACTTTAGCTTATTTTTAGGGCAAAATTTGTCAAATTATTTATTACAGATTTATAGGTTGGTGGTATCTTCTAATTTCTTCTTGATTTTGAGATTTTCAATTTTTAAATGCAGTTGAGTTGAAAGTCCATTTACAGAGTTGTTATTATTTTCCTAATAATAATAAATTTTCATAGAAAAATTAAAGTACCTATTTGTATTTGTGTGTATTTGGGTACTCGTAAGCAATGTACATGGTGTTTAGTATAAAACCACCCTATTCTGAATTTTCGATTTTTTCGGAGGGTTGTTGCTGGAAGTGAAAATCCGGAAGTATCTGTAAATAAGCCTTTTTATTCTGTGCAAACTTACCCATGAGAAATAATATTGTGTATTTTTCTATTATAATCTGTAAAATGGCTTTTTTAGCATATGCTTTTTGAGTTCTATAGTACCCTACTAGGCTTATCCTTAATAGTGCAACTTATGGATATAAAAATATTAGTATCATCAATATTTGAATGTATCCCCGAATTTTAGAGAATATCTTTTTATTTTATCTGTCTATGGTATACCTACTAGTACCCTAGTATTATTACCCCATATATAGAGAATTTTCAAATGAATAAAGTTAAAAGGAAAATGTAAAAGGACATTGTGAAGTGAGTTATTATTGGTATTGTTCAGGGTTACATAAGTAGTACTATTAGTACACATCCACTGATAGTTCCTAGTTCCTAGTATAAAATGGAATAAAAGTAAAAATGTGGATGATACTCAAACCGGAACTTGTATCAATTTATCAATCCTATTTTGAAAACCGAATTCAAGCAAACAACCGGCTCCCATAAAGCTAAAAACCAGTCTCAAAATAAAGTACCTACTTTATTTAGGTTTTTGAAAATTCTGAAATTTTGAAGAACTTATACCAACTTTTTTTAGAAATTTATCGAGCTTTTAAGATTTACAAAATACTAGGAGAAATATCAAAAATTCATAAAATGAACAAAAAGATTAGACGTTTTGGAAGTACATAAACTTGAGACTTACTTGGGGTCAAAAGGTTTCTCATATTGTTTTGATTTCTTTCAAAACCAGTGTCTCTTACATTACTTGGTAAAAGCAATGTATTATGTAAGTCTACTTCCGGTTTTAAGAAACTTGAACTTGAGAAGGACCACACGACTTGGATTTTGTCGGTTTCTTTGTATAAACCCCTCGGTTTTGTAGACAAGAAATCAAAATTTCTAAACCTTAAACCAGTCTCTGGAAAAGTTACTAAAGTAGGGTATATTTATTTAAGTAAATAATCAAAATAAATGTACCTGCCTAAATGTAAAAATTTTTGCTATTTTTTTCCAAATTTTTTTACTTGTTAGACCCTCAGGTAAGATTATCTTTTGCCTCAGATCATCACAAAACTTGAAAGAAAATTAACAAGTCAATTTCCTATATTTTAATGAATATCCTTCCTTTAGATGACAAAGTAATCATTCATCCAGATAAGATATTGTGCAAAGTAAGCTAAAAAATATTTCGAAAAAATAATTAAACCATCTATAATGAACATAAGGAACATAATTACTAGGCTTTAATCAACTCACTAGAAGTTGATTATTAATTGTGCGATCAAAGCAATGAAAACATCACATGTTGCACCATTTTTCGGGTTCATAGGTCAATTTTTGGGGTCAAAAGTCAACTCCAGGGTCAAACGGACATCAAATTCTGAATCTCCGTCATCGAATCGAAAACCTCATTTTTGATTTTTTCCCATTTGATTAACATGGGGAACCCTTTAAGGGCCCCCTGACCCCAAGGAGTGGGGCA
>JAQIXA010000919.1:0-31864 GCA_034699045.1 Nanhermannia cf. coronata Gr-Ori-00579
TGTATCTGTATCTGTATCTGTATCTGTATCTGTATCTGTATCTGTATCTGTATCTGTATCCGTAAATTACAAATTAAAAGCCCTATTGACCAAAGCATAATATTTAAGACTAGGATAAAAATTTTGAAATCATTTTTGTCTAATTATAATAATATTTGTGATAAATTCTAAATAGCGAAATTACATCCTTAAATTGAGATAAAAAATTATAAAGTTGAGGTTGAGATACAGTTACAGTTGTACTTTATTTATTGAATGATCTACGAGTCTACTATCTATCTATATACTTCCAAAACAGAAATTTTTCAAAATTTTTTCAAATTTTGAATTTAGATAGGGTACATTTATGAGAATAAGCGAGCTAAATTGCCTATCCATATTTAAGAGCCATAAAAATAAAGTGAGACCTGTGTCCGTGTCTAAATGTAATTTCGTTATAAATACATTTTATTCGCACTACTACTATTACACTACTACTACATATCACGTAGTAATAACGTACAACATACCTATCTACTTAAGCTAAAGTACTGTAGTATTACAATGTTTCAGACTATTTACAACAAAATATTTTTAAGAATTTCGGCAAAGTTCACAAAAAAAAGCCCACAAACAAAGTTAAGGAAAAGGGGAAGGTCTTGTATAAAATGCAAAGTATATTAAAAGCCCTAGTCAAATACTATTTTAAAGTCTCTTTTCATCTTTTTAATCGCTAAAATGTATCCCTTGTACTTATTACATAATACATAAAGAAATGTGCGTTTTCCAGCAAGGGGATTTGCCTATTCACTATTCATATGGATATTTTTTACTAGGGTACGGATAGAAGAGTTTAAAAGATGAAAAAATTGCGATAAAATGAGATTTTTTAAGGATTTTTTTTTGTAGAGATTTGCGTGCTCTGTCTTAATAACTCAGGAATAACTGACAACCTTTCGCCTTATTAGTTTGGTAGAAATCTTACTCTGCTAATACTGGTACTGCCTGTTTAAATCTTGCAATTTTTACAAAATTTTGTAGAAATTGTAGATTTACTACATCATTTTGCAGTAGTAGGGTACTGTTATGTAGAATTTGTGTAAATTTGTAAATTGGATAAAAGCACAATCGAGTTAGTATCTAAATTCAGGATTTGAGCCTTTTTGTTGAACTCGAATTAATAAATAATTATTAATAAAGCTCTGTTGGAACTCGAGAGATACTGACCATCTATTACATAATAGTGCCTTACTACAAAGTACTTGTACTTGTTAGTAGAAAAGGAAATTGTTGTACAAAATAGTCTAAATTTAAATGAAATGAAATGTAAATGGATAGTTCATGTTCACAAATTGTGAGAATTACAGCCATGTTTTAATGAATAATTAAAATATTTCAAAGTTTCAAAGGGAAATGAACAAAACAAGAGAACAATGTTGACCAATTCCGAATTTTTGATCCGAAAAATATAAAAAATTCAATATTTATCAGAATGAGATTTGACGCAACACCAAAAATTTCAAAAATTTAGAAATTTTAGAAATATGTATTTAAAAGTGCTGATCGATTGATTAGAATTTTAGATAAAAAAGCGATTTTCAAGCTTTTAACTATTGCAAAAAAGTTTGAAATTTTGGTCACTTTTGATCATTTTATGGCCTAAATATGCAATATGATATGACTACAAATTATGTCTTGAGTTTTTTGAGTGTTTCTGATAGATACGAGTAATGAGTAATATAATTTAAAGGATATTTTGAAATTAATAATTATTTTAAAATTCTAAATACGGGAAATTTTGTTTAAAAATCCTAAAAACTTTTAATTAAGTTTCGTCGACAGGAAATATGCTAGTACCCTAGACCCTACCTATAGTGGACATTTTTATAGTAAATTTTTTTCCAATTTTTTGTATATTTGGTATTTGACAGAATAGAATTGAATCCAATGGGATATTTTACCTCTCTGGTCTCTGCTGACTGCTAGCCTATCAAATGCTCAATTTCAATTCTAAATATTTCCCTAGGCCCAAATATAGAGAGTCAATTCATTTATAATTTAGAAATTAAATCACTTTCAACTCCATTAGCCCTTCTGTCTTTCTTTTACCCATTTCCGCTTTACAACTGGAAAAATTTTCGGGAAATCCGAAGTTCTAACCACATTTAAGATATAAAAAATTCATTATAGTAGTTCATATGAGCAACTTTTTATTGAAAAATCAGATCCTACTCGTAGTAGTTCGTATTATGTACCGTAGTGTATACCTTACCAATAGATTTTTATTTGATTTCTTGTATAATAATGAAAGGGGGTTGAAAAAAGCTTTTGAGGAGAAAAAAAGACAGATTCTGATTCTATTATTATTTTGCATTGTATTGTGTTTCGTTATGGATCGAAAGGATTGCAAACCTCAAATTCAAGCTCAAAACCTTACCCTATTCTTCGATGACTTTTTTTTGATTTGAGCTTTTTACTCATATTTTTTTTAGAAAAAAGTCCGGAAATAGGGGACAAGCATGCATGAATGATATTAAAAGGGAAACTCATACTCGTTGTAAGTGATAGGCTATCTTGAGAGTACGGTGACAATTGGTCAAAAACACAAAATGTCAAAATTGTGACCTTAAAAATGATCTTGAATATCGTGATAAGTTCTCACCCTAGATATACTGATACAAATTGAATTACTTTAAACTCAACTACTTTTTGGAGATTTTAAAATTCAAAATTATAATTATTTCAAATATAGTAGTAGGGTACCAATAGTCACCATTACACCCATAACTTTGAAAAATATTTTTTGCAAAATTATAGAATTTTAAACTATTTTGGATTTTAGTTTTGACAATTTTCTAATTTACCTACCTACCTGGCAATTGAAAATTTGCTTATGAAATTTTTGCTAATGTAAGAAATTGTAATTTGACTATCTGTCCAGTACTTAATGGTGATTCAGAAGAAGCCAAGCCAAGTGTATCTATCATATGAATAGTACAAATGCCAGAAAGTGAGAATGAGAATTCGGTTTTTTTTTTCTGGATGGAGGGTAAAAAACTGAGAAATTTGTAGTTCAGGACCATGAAAGTGAGAAAGAATTGACAAAATAAGAGAATACATACATATATAGTATTATTAGAATTCTTATTTCTTTAATCAATCAATAAAATAATTTATATTTATAGTTATAGTTAGTAGTATACATAGTAGTGCAAATGTTATAATATAGGTTTTAAGGGGAAGCTTTCAGGCAAGACTTTGTGGAATCCAGCTCGGAAATAATAAAAAGAAATAATATAATGCATTCAAATGCAAGTCAGAGTCAGAGCAGAGCCAAATACGAAATACTCAAAATAATACGTAGAAATGAACCATCTATACAGAAGGTTTCAAAAGTATCAGACCATCCTTTCAATCTGTATTCTTGCAATTTGCACTCTTTTATATCAAATATTAAACTTAACTGGTTTATCTTAAGCTTAATTAGTCTGTAAATTTACAATTTTGTCCATATTTACCATACCTATTGAAAACACAATCTTTAGATTAATGGGATAGGATTTTGAAATTTATATCTAAAAGACAATGTATACTATGGGCCATGAGCATGTAGAATTTTGAAGGATTTCAATTCCAATCATAAAATACCCGATTTGAGGTATACAGTATACACATAGGGATAGATTCGGGATAGTTCGAGAAGATTTTTGAAATTTAAGCAGACTGTTTTAGATTTAGATTAATTATTGATACAGAAATACAGACCTGAAATTCGTTTAAAAAATCTTGAATATCTTAAGATTCGTAGCTGGCTCTGCTCTGATAATATTTCGAAAAAGTTTCAGAACTATCCCTACTTTACCCCTATTTGTAGTAGGTATATACCTCTAGAGTAGGATATTTATTTTTTGTATTATTATAGGAAGAATTGAGAATTTGAGAATCAGAATCAGAAGGGGGTCAAGGGGTATATTGAATACAAGTGCCTAATACTTAAGGTATAAGAACCTGCTGTAGTTTTTGTGGTCAAAAAATGAAATTCTTTTCTTGCCTTTTACTTTTGCACCAATGAATTCAACTTTTATTTCTTTTCACCTTTCAATTGCTATTCCCTGATTCCTACTCTTAATACATACTGATATTTACTATTGATATTGGTTTTTTAGTAGATTTTTTGTGAGAAATGTCCATTTGATTCACCCTTCCAGGGAAAATATCCAGGTTATAAAAATTCCCCATTTTATTACTAACTTTTTAGATAGGTAGGTACATTCTTGTCCCCCTCAAGTCTTAATCGAAACAATGTAAATAAAATACTTCGCATTACAAATCATAAAAGATGGTAAATGTGTCGAAGGACATGTGAGAAAACAATCAAGTTTGTGAGAGTTTATTTTGATAGAAAATATCTTGGAGGTATTGGCAGATTTATAAGAATTACAGATAAATATTTTTTGACCTTTTTACTCAATAAACTTATAAACCTGTGTAAGATTTGTATGGGTAAGATGTGTAAGATTTGAAAAATTTCAGACCTTTAAATCATTCAGAATCAGAATCATATTAAAGGTAGATAAGATTCTTAAATCTTATTAGAGCTTGGAAAGGCTTTCCAGGAGATCACAACTATTATTTTCATAAAATCGACAAATTTTTCAAGGTTTTTTTTGTAAATGTCGTTTTTCAACATAAGAATCCAGTGTTTTGTTTTGGGTTTTGACCTAAAAAGTCAAATTTTGTAGATTTTTAGAAGGATAATATGAGGTTAAATTATTTTTGTATTTTAGTTTTAAAAGCTCTCTTAAGAACAGGAAAGAATCTAGAATTGTAAAAATAAGAACGGGATCTTTATAGCTAGCTAAATACTTACTAGCTAGATAGATAAATACATAATAGTAGGTAGGTAAATAGAAATGTTATAAGCAAATTTGATACCTAACCAAAACCATTTATGAGGATTTTTTGTAAAAAATACGGACACATTTAAAGCAAATAAATCCCAAGTAAACTGGTAAATATCTACTAGTTACTTACTACAGATACATTGCACTACTAGCATGACACAAGTCCATAAAAATCCACCATTTGAGCCCTCACTTGCTTTATCTCACGTTTTTATACTTGTGTAAAAAAAGGAGGGCAAAAAGCCTGAAGCCATTTTACGATGAGTGATAAACTTGTTAAGCTTTCACCCTGTGATTTTAAATCCTTTAGCTTTTCTAAAAAATATAGTTTGTTTGTAATAGTAACAATGTTCTATCTGAATCTGGTATTTAGCACTTTGATTCTGCAGACAATTGAACAAATTTCAAAAATGGCAAAAAAAAAGAAAATTATTTTAAATTTCGAAAAATTGAATACCATAAGTTGGAATAACATTTGTTTTTACCCAAATTTTTTAGTCAAGTTATGGAAGTTCCTTGCTTTTTACCATTTTTTGAGTTTGTATACCCTAAAGAGGCTTCTTTATCTTTTAGAAATATGCATAATTTTTGATATTTTACTAGTACCCTACATACCCTACCTATATATCTAATGAGCGGGTTAGTGTATGTATAATGTATAACAAAAAACTTGTCGAAATTTGAAAGATTTGAGAATATGATTCTAAAAATTCTAAAGTTTTGAGTCTTTTTAGATGTAAGTTTGCATTTTGGATTTGATTTTATGTGAAAGAAAGCTCAAATGGTTGTATTTTTACAGACTTGTGCCATGCTTGTAAATGTAGTAGTAAGTAATATTTACCAGTTTACTTTATATACTTACCTTAAATGTGCCATTTTTCAAAAAATCCTCATAAATGCTTAGGTAGGGTACTTATCAAATTTATAAGATTGGGAAAATTTTGGCTTATTTAAATATAGCTAGAAATTGATAATCTTGAAATTTGAATGTTTACTTGACACTTGACAAGTCTTCCGAATCCAAATCTCTAGTAGTATCTCTGCTAGTAAGTACTAAAAACTTGCAAAAGACAACATTTCCTACTTAAAAAGGTCATTTAAAAAGGTATTTTTATTCATTTTGTCTTTTTGTCTCAGACATCAGCAGCATAAGATACATTGTTTAAAATGAAATAAAAGGTTTTTTTTGTCATTCGAAATTTGATTTCATTTCGGATATCAATGTGTGAAAATGAATTACTTTCCTTTCATTTCATTTCATTTGGTTCTGATTGTGATTAAGATTTCTCTATTGTAAACAATGTATAGATTAAATATACATAAGTAGTACAAGTATTTGTAGTAGTAGAACAAGTGTATAAGAAATGCATTTTGACGACAAATAATGGGATATCGTGATGATTTTTTTCTATTTTTGAGATAAAGTCGTTTCTTGTCAACTATACTGTAGTATTAGTACTAGTACTGTGTAAGTTGTCGGCTTTAATTCACCCCTCAAAACTAGGATAGGGAAATAATAGTGAAATCCATACTTACATTACTACTATTACTAGGTACTAGTATATAGTATGAGATAAAAAGCTCAGCTTGATTCTACAAATATCGTGATTCAAAGTAATTTCCTAAATTAACTTTTCCATACAGTCATACTTACGATTACGATTAGGTATATAGACAGCATAACTAGAAATTGTAGTCTTGTAAAATATACAAAAAAACAACTGAAAAAGTTACTTTTTCTTACCAGAAAAAGCATTTTTTGTAAGCTATTATTTCTTATGTTTCGAAAACACTTTTTATTTTTAATGCTAAATATGCATTTAAAGGTCAAGGAATACTAGTAGAAAAAGTTTGTTCAAATCAAACTCAGACCTTTATATTGTATTCTGTATTAGGAGTAGACTATGGGACAGTTGGACAGACTTTTTTTCGGATAAAACATTTATTATTTTGATCTTTTGATCGGATATCTTCGACTTCTGGGCCTATACCATGTAAAATCTCAAAAGTCCCAAAAGGTCTCATTTTAAAGGCCCAAAAGCCCACTTGAAACCGAAGATATCCGAAGATATTTGAATTATGTATGTACATTCTTGGCTATCTCAAATATACCCAGAATTTCAAATATATTTTTGAACTATCCATAAACTACCCCTACATAAATTAGAATGTCTAACATATTTCTAAAACAAGTTTATTTTAAAGTAGTAAGGGTATTGTGCTTGTCTTTAGTATTATACTACTGAACTGTAGTATCTGTAGAGGTACTTAGGATTTGTAAATAGATACATCTATACTTTATATTATACAAAAGGTACTTACAAGATATACACTTTTAACCTTGCTATTTTAAAGTTAAAGTTTAATTAAAATTCAATAGTTGTATTAAAATTTCGACTAAAATGAATGCAAAATCAGATACATTTGTATCTAACCAATGATCTTAAGAAAAATCTAAGAAATTAGAATTCAGAATTGTACTTTTTAATGATGTTTTTAGTGGACCTCAGGATTGACTAGTATTTTGATTTGAAGGTTCACTTGAAGTTTATGTGAAATGGTTTATAGAATATCAGTGCTTATTGGTAAATATATTGTGCTCGATATTTTCTAAAATGCTTGTCAAATATATAATTTTTTTCTTTTTTACCACTGATAGTTTCCAGATTTTCTATCGTTTTTATTTCTGTAAATAATTTGATTTTTACATAGTAGGTACCTACATTAGCTACATAGGTATTTTATGTAGTAGGGTACCTATTATAACTTCAAAATTAGAGGTTGAAAAACCTCAAAAATCAAAAAAAAAGATAATACATAATAGAATTTAATTTCAAGTCCTAATTTCTAATATATGTAGTTGTAATTGAAATAGGTTCTTGTAAAAGTTACCTTGTCGTGTTTTTGTATGTATATCTACTGTATTCTATCCCTGCATTTGTTTATTTTTTGGATTTTTGGTCATAAAATTAACGATTTGTGTTTCGATATCGATTTGGTCATTTGAACTGTCCATCAGTGGAATTATTTACTTTTTTTTTGAAACCTCCCACCTTCACTTAAGTGCTACTTACCTAATACTCTGTTTGTATAAAGTGTATACGCACTTTTATTCATTTTTTGTCCAAAACTTGGGACTTTTATTGTTGAAAATTACATGCAATAAAAATATGAACCATGTTTCTCATGTCGAATAAGTATGTCTGTATGTAAGGTATATTTCGAGTAGGCGTTTCATTTTAATGAGACAATGAATTATGTGCTATTTATACTTTACCTACCTACAATTACAATAATAAAAATTTCTTTGTTTGTTTGTTTTACAAAATTTTAGAAATGCCCGAATTTGTTGCACCCATTGAAAATGTCACAGGTAAGAAGTTTGCTCGACTTTTTAGACTAAAGATGAATATAAGCTAAAAGAGTATAAACCTAAAATCTAAAATCCTTAAAAAATCGAATTTTCCAAAGATATTTCTGAAAACGGCTTTAAATGAGCAATTTGTAAGGTCAATTTCAAATGATCGATTTTATAAATAATGATTCTTTTTTCTATAGTTGCAGTAGGCAGAGAAGCTATCATAAAGTGCTCAGTCAACAACCTAGGTATTTTATTCTCGTACTAGTCCTAAGAAAAGCAAGCATATTATAATGCTTAAATTAAATCAAGTTTTTTAATGAATTAAATTTTTGCTTTCTAGGATCTTATCGAGTAAGTTCTTATAAAATTATGACAAGAAACGGGTAGAATTTGTAAATTTTTGCACGAAATTACCCTACTGCCTACTTACGACTTGTACAGATAACACAGCTATAGTATTACATAACATATTAAGCTCTTTTATCAAAACTTTTGATATTTTTGTAGTTGGTAAATAGTAATTTCAGAAGATAATCATATCTAAAAGACTTTTGTCGACAAAACATTACCAACTCTTTGTTCATAAAAGTACAATTTAGCTAAAAGTTTAAAGTTTTGGGTATTCGAGTTAAATTGTTTGCTCTACTTTAACTCTAACTTGGTTCGGTTGTATAGTTTCAAAACTGGATTTAAAGCTTTATATCTTTTCGATAATGACTAGATCTAAAAAGTGTAAAATTTATATTTTATCCCCTGTATCGAGACTGATTTACGATGTGAGAAAAAGCTGAATAATAAGCACTTGCTAATTGGATTTGATGGTTTAAAACAAATGTAGTTCAAACCTCAAATCTGAAAATCTGAGCCAAAAAAAGTATCATAAAGTTTAAGGATCTTATGAGAAAACTCAGCAAGTAAAAAGCCTCAAAAGTCAGTGATTCAGAAAAAAGAGTTGAAAACTTGTAAAATATATTTTATTAGCTGTGGAAAGTAGTAGAAATATTGTAATAGTAAATTTTTAAATCTCTTGAGAACTCTAATAATAAGGGGATAGAAAAGTAGAATCTACAGTTTAGGGTGAGTCAAAATCCTAAAATTTTGTCTATTTAGAAATAGATGAGAATAAGGTGTCCTTATACAATACTAATGAATTCTCCCCTTTATATGAGGATCATAAGTATATTATTTTAAATTTTATACCTAGTGTAATAATGCAATAATTTAAAACAATTTTAGCTGAGATTTTAAGACCTCAAAGTGAGAATTCGAATGGGGGGATCCTAATCAGAATTAGAATCTCAAAATCACGAGTTTTCAAATTTAAAAGAAAAGTTTTCCACACTTTTTGCATAAATTTACAATTTTTTCTGTTTTTTAGAGTGTTTAAATATGTACATAATTATGGTAATTAAATCAATTTTTTTCGATTTGAAGGTTGCATTCATTAATGTAAATACCCAAACCATATTATCAATTGGCTCACACATTATAACCAGGTAAGATATCTAACAATAAGCGTAAGAATAGATAAGAAAATTTCAGAAATTTTTGTAAATTATTTGATTATTTTGAAGATCACATCGAATTGGTTTATCACATACTGATAATTGGACTTGGAATCTGCATATTAAAAATGTCAAAGAAATTGATAGGGGCTGGTACATGTGTAAGTGCCTACTTGTATTGTCCTATATAGTTGAAAATTCTATAAAAAAATATCTCTACTTTATAGGTCAGATTAATACAGATCCAATGAAATCTCAAAATGGATATCTACAAGGTAAAAACCATAGTCAAAATCAAGATAATTTTTAAAAATCTATTATTTTTTAAGTTGTTGTTCCGCCTGACATAAGCCATCAGGAAACGAGTAACGATATGGTAACCTTTTAATTACATACAGATACATAGCTACCTAGTTTTTAAAATACCAAATATAACAATAACGACTATAACATCGACAAATTATCTATTTGATAATTTTGACAAAAAAATTGACCCATAAATCAGAAAAGTTGTCAAAATCATTCAAAATTTCAACTTTTTGAAAAATTTAGGTTGTGCGAGAAGGAGCTAACGTTACACTAAGGGTTAGATTTTGCCAATTTTTTATATTTTTGTAATATTTTATGGGTATTTTAAATGTACGATTGTGATATTTACTTAGTGTTCTGCATCGGGTTTTCCAACACCTACTGTGTTCTGGAAACGAGAGGATAAGAAAAAGATTTCAATTGGAGATCATCTAGGTAATGGCAAATAAAGGGTATCTCTTTAAAAAGATCTTATAAAAATTTATAATTATTTGAATAGTGGACACAGTTGAAGGCTCTTCGTTAGTTTTACATAAAGTTAATCGACTTCACATGGGTTCTTATCTGTGTATAGGTAAGCCAATTAAATTTAACAAAAGTATTTATAAAATTTATTTTTGAAATTTCAGCTAGTAATGGTTATCCCCCAGCTGTATCATTTGCAATCAGGATTATTGTACATTTTGCTCCCATGATTTCAATCGCAAATCAGGTATAAAATTTCCTATATAATATACTCGTACACTACAAGTATGATAAGAAACTGTCATTTTTTTTTTTACTTTTTTTTTTCAAAATATAGCTTATTGGTGTGGCAGAAGGGAATGATGTAATTTTAGAATGTCATTCTGAGGCATTTCCAAGGTATGAAATCCTTAATTAAGATTATGGGTAATTTGAAATTTCTTTTTTGAAACAGATCTATAAATTATTGGAGGAAAGGTGAAACTGGAGACATCATTGTCACTGGTAATGCTTGTCCTAAGTTTTGATTTTGTTTTGATTTTTTTTCTTGAGAGAATGCTTGAACTTGAGAAAATAAAGTCGAGTTTTGATTGAATTTCAAATTTCAAGAAAGCTCTTATGGGGAAAGTACCTATAAGGCATTGGTATAAAAATCATCCATGTGCCAAATGTCAAATTTGATAGAACCCATTTTTACTCGAGTGTTAGGTTTATATCTTACTAGTAAGTACCTACTTACCTATAGTATAAACTTGAAATTCGGAAGCATTTCAGATTTTATATTTTTGGGGCAATGTGGACTATACAAATGCAATATAGTGCTCTGCCCGCGAAGACAAAAATCTGAAAAGTTTCCGAATTCCAAGTTTACCCTAGTATTTCTTAAGAATGCTATCTTGTATTCAATATTAGTATACTATAGTACATAGTAGGTACTATATACTATAGTAGGTAGGTACTGAAGTAAAGTTGACATTTAAAAAGACAAAAAAAACACTCTAAGCTCAAAACAAAACTATGAAATACTCTATGCACATCAGGTTCATTTTTTTTTACATTTTTTGATACAAGATATTCAAATATTTTAGAATATGAATAGCAGTTGAGCTAGGTTGATACTAAAGATATTAGGTATACTCGTAGTAGGTAATTATTTTATTTTCCAGATAAAGATCGAATTTACAAAATTCGAGCTTTTGACCAAAAATTTACTTTAGCGTAGTTATCATTTTTAGACATTTTTGTAGGTTATACGAGTAATACTTCTACTATTTTGATGACCTATATGTATGTATGCATATGCATAGGTACTACACCTTATTTAGTGACTATTGTACTTAAAGATACTTTACCATATTCTATAATTTGTATTTTATATTGTTTTGTTTTGAGAGTAATATTTTTCAATTTCAATTCAAACACCCACAAAGTATTCTTCAAAAAATCGAAGATTTGATATCAAAGATATTTTGGCATTTTCAAGTCTTTGACCACAAAAAACCATATTTGTAAAGAATCCGGATTTATTTTCAATAAAATTCTATTTCTGTCAGATCATATACATACTTACATACTACATATTCGTATATACTAGTAGTATATCTTTAGGATCTGAAAAAATTCCAATATTTTTCTATTATAACTTGGACGATAAAAATATCCCTTTCATTCACTATTAGGTACTTGTACAAATTTGAAATCATCAAAAAAAACTTCCATTCAAAAGAATTGGATAATAGAAATCTTGAAGATTATCTATGAAATCTGTACTATTGAAAAATTCGTAGAGAAATATTTTGCTTTGATATCATTTTGATTTTTTGATTAATTTTATAAACTCTTCTCTATTCTCTACTATAGGGGATAAATACGAGTCTACATTAGTCGATAAAGTAAAAAATTTCGAAGTCATCATGAGGTTGACCATTAGAGAAGTGGAGGAGGATGACTATGGTTCTTATACCTGTTTATCAAAGGTAAGATTTTTGCAAAAATTCCTACAAAAATTTGCTCTAAAATTTGTAATTTTTCAGAATTCATTGGGATCTACAGATGGAAATATTAAACTTTATCGTAAGCTACATTTTATCTTGAATAATTATAAATTTCATCGGATAATTGTACATGTAATCGATCCATTTACTTCGTATTTTTCTAATTTTTTATCCTAGAAATAACATTTTGAAAAATAGTATCTCTTATTTCTTATACTTTTGTAGTAGGTACTACAAGTAAAGGGCAATCAATATTTTTTGGTTTGTATTTTTTATAACAAAATTGGGTAAAGTGCATCGAAAAATGTACACAAAAAAAGCATTTTTTTGCAAAGGCAGCAAGTTTTTTTTCTATTCTCGAGACTTTGATCCATTTGTCATGATTTTTTTCACCCGCTACTTCAACTTCAACTATTCATAGTTCATATTCAATTGGATATGAAATAACTAAACTGGCAAAAAATGATATTTTTAAGCTCGCACATACTCGTATTACATAATATACAGTGTATATGTTGTATGTACTAGTCGAAGTTATAGGTCTAAAATTCTTCCTACAAAATTTTTAAGCTTAAAAATTCTCAAATTCTGTACTTTTCAAAACCATATCAAATGTTAATTTGACAACAACAAAGTAAAATGCATAATTTTTCAAAATTTTGTGCCAGATTTTCTAGAATTTTACATGATTTTCGAATTTCGAACTAGATTTTGGAAAATTCTTTTGAAATTGTAGTTGTAGGCCTTTTGTTCCAAGTTTGAAGGTCCTTTTATTATTGCATACTACATAGTAGGGATTTTAAAACGCACTTTGTATTCAAATTCCAAACTTTTCCAAATTGGTACCTATGCCATGCGATTTTTATAAATAATTAATCTCAATTCCTTCAAAAACGTCAAATTAATTGAAAATTCTAATGAACTATGACATTTTGTTCTCATTTAATTTTATTTCTATTCTGTTCTATACTATAGGACTTGAACCATCTCCATCCCTTACGGCTAAAACAACCATTTTGCCTTCGTCCAAGAGTAATGTTATTACAAGAGAAAATAACTCAGGTATTTTAATTATATCCCTGTAAAACAAAAAGAAAAGTAAATATTTTTATTTATTTAAACTTTGCATGAGTAATCATCCCGAAAGCTCATCTTTTTTCTCAAAATAACTCAAAAAATTTTTTAAATTCAAATTTTGTCTTTATGCCTGTTTCTATACCAGCTACCATACCTAATTAATTACTTATCCTGTATTTCCATGCATGCAGTAAAAAAAACGTCAATAGGTTATCATTTTTATTCGATTTTGCGACAATTACATTTTAAGCTTTGTTTGTATAAAGGTTAGAAAGCCCATTATAACCCGAAGATATCCTTTCAGAAATTATGAAAATTTCAGATTGTATGATTGTTATTAGCTAAACATAAATTAATAGCAAGAGAAACCAAGAGAGCAACTAACAGATTTGGATATGTCGTTAAATCATAGCTAATTTTTTTAAAATGTTAGTGTGCCTATAATAGGTAGGTATTTATCCTTATATTTCTTAGAATATTCAAATATCGAAATCGAACTAGACCTACTACTCTAACTAAAGATCTAAAATTGCGCATTGACTTTAATTTTTAATAAATTTAAACGGGCTAATCAAAAATTTTGACACTTTTTACGCTTATAGTTGGGCAAAGGAGAGAGAAATCCACCTCATTAAAATCGAAATCCAATTCAACCAAAAATAATTACAGGAAAAAAGAATTACATGAAAGCTCCATTAATTCTCAAACTTCTAATCAAGGTAGATACATAAATACACGCCTAAATGTACCCTAGGTACATGTTAATAATATGTCCTAGTTATTCATTAATAATTCTAATAATTTCTTAAAAATTTTCCAGTCATCGATCGAGATTTAGATGAAACTTCCAAAGGTCACTTGAACTATCCAAATCCAAAATATTATTTCATTATTTCTATTTTATCTATTCTCTATTTTGCATCTAAATTCTAAAAAAAGTCTAAATTCACACATTATTTTAAGTTAAACATTCTCATAGTTTATCCAGTGCAATAATTGTCTGCAAATAACTAATGTTTTAAATTAAACCAATTTCTTAGATTAAGATCTTTGAAATTTATGTGTAGATAATCAGATTGTAAAAAACTATACTTGCTAGGGAAAAATTGAATTATAAATATAACCTAATCTATATGTATTACTGCGTAAAGTATTCTACTAATCCTAAGAATATTATTGTTTCATTTCTAAATGTAATTTATGCAATAAAATGAATAAAGAATATTTACACCAAAAACAATTAGGTAAAATCTAATGGTAATTTATTCACACAATTAGTTTTTTTTAGATATAAAGTTATTAGAATTTTAAAGGTATCTAATCTATTGCTAAAATTTTTATGAGTATATTTTTAATATATTGTAAGTACTTAGGTAGTATTAAGTATGTAATTTACTGGTTCTTGAGAGTTTATGCTTTACTTAAGTACAAAGTAATTTAGGGACCCTTTTAATTGCTAATACTTAATTTTCATATAATATTTTTGTGGTAGTACATTTTTAAATGAGTACAATTAATACCTACAAACTATTTACAAAATACACCATTATATTCTAAATACTTACACAGTACTTAGCTACACTAAATTAGCTACACTAATTAATCTTACACAAATTTTAAAATACAAAATACAATGGTCAACATGTTTAAAATAAAAATTCTTTGGATAAAAATACTTTGGAGTAAATGAAATTGTTTTCTTTTTGCAAAAAAATATGGTCAAAAATCATTAAAATATAAATATCTTAAAGTGGTACATATTTAGAGAATACATTTTTTTAAAAGTAGTTAGCTAAGTATACAAAAATTGTGCTATTAAAATTATTGGTTCAATTCAATTTGAAAGAAAGGGTGACTAGAAAGAAAATCTAAACCTTAATAAATGAGATTATAAACTTAAACCCTAATTTCACAAAGACAAATTAAAACTAATTTTTTAACTGTACAATTTTTAGACGCACAATTACAAAAAATACTAAATTATTCTATTCTAATTCCAATCTAATCTATAATAGCTAGCCATTAATTATTCTTATTTAACTTGTATGTTTCTAGTACGTATTCCTTACATTTATTAAAAATATCTCTAGAAAATGATATCTCTAGAAAAAATAATTATGTACAATCGAGCCACATAAAAGGTTTTTTTTTGTGAATTTACATTATTTTAGGTAGCAAATAAAAATAATAGAGTTTTTAAATTACCTATCATTGGCAGAGTTCCATAAAAGTAGTATTAATCTTTCAATTTCAATTCGTATCACGTTAGTTTTTAAGTATGTAGTTAGTTAGTTAGGTAATTGAGTTTTAATCTGATCTGATAAATAGTTATTACTATGTACTACCTATTATTAATTATTACAGTTATTACTTTCCTAAATTATTTTAAGTACAAAGTAGGTAGTTGTATTACTTCAAAAAAATTAAGATTTCTAGAAAATATTAAGTGATCTCCTACTAGATACTTTTTACAAAGTATTTCTCGCAAAAAAAGTAATTTTAAATACAATAGATTATGTATGTAGAAAGATAGGTATGTTTTTGAATGTCATGATTAGTTAAATCTTTGTTTTGGATGTGGTTTTAATATTAGAGATATAAATTTTTCTTTAAGAATACGAGCTCTCTTTGTCATAAAGTTATTAGATACATTTGCTACCTTTGCTTAGTAGATATATTTTTCTAATTTTCTAAAATGTCAATAGTTTTCGAAAGCATTTGTAAAAATTTTGTGGAATGGTTAGGTAAAAAATTTTGAAAAATAAAAAGGCACCTTTATGCGGCATCCTATTTACAAAAGCTAATTAGCTGCCTCTTTTCCTACTTTTGGGTAATCTTTGAAAAATCCTATTCACAAAGTAATAGGTTACAAGATAAGCCTAAATTCTACTGAACGTAGTTAATGATACATTTCAAATGTATAATTTCATTATAGGTTTTTAAAACTTTAAAACAAAATATAAAATAAATAAAATAATCGTTATATAAAAATAAAACTAAAAATGGTATAATACTGAAATTAACTGAAATTAAATAAGAGACGTGTGACAAAATACTTACAATTGTATATCATTGGTAATGTAATATCCAATAAACTTATGAGAATGTGTAAGTTGATAAAATAAAAAATATTCTGACTATCTTACTGGAATGTAGCTGTAGTTCTTGGTTAATCTTGGTTAATAGAATTTACTAGCGACGGTCCTGAACTTCCCTCTTATAAAATTTTTAACAGGATCATAAAGTTCTGTTTGAAAAATCTCAATCTCGGGTATTCCTAAAATTAAAAATTGCATTGGTAAAATGATCCTTGTTTTAATGGAATAATAAAATACTTACGGCAAAAGTCCGCGTCTAATTCAATCGCCAAAATTGCAACAAAAAGAAGGGCAAATAACACACAAGTAAGACAAACAAGAAAAATTTTCCAAACGGATATCATTTTTTGGCCGCTCAGTTTTTTAAATTGAACAAATCGTCCTTCATCTTTTGATTTATCATCCCCTTGATAGCTTGCCATGTAAGCTAAAAATATAAAATAAAGTAATAAAAATTCCCATAAATGCAATATAATTATAAATTGAAGAATTAAATTTACTCATAATATTATATAGATATTGTATAGTATCATTTTTATCCTAAATCGCGATATAAAATCAATTTCAACTCATTCGAATTAATATATTAATCGCACTGTTGCAATGCTGGTCACTGAAGATAATGATAATGTGAAATGTGTATGTAATTTGTAATTGTTTGTAAAAGCTTGAAAAATGTTTTATTAAAAATAGGCATTCGAAAATTAAAAAATTATGAGTTTTGTTAGTTGAAGATATAAAAAATAAAATATACCTACTTTATGCTCATTTAATCTAATTCTCTGAAATAACAAATTTTTGCCTCAAAGTAATAAATGTTTACAAATAAAATTGAGACAAAAATTAGTTATTCCAGAACTGAAATAAAAAAAATTAGGTAGCATATTAAAGTAGATATTTGAAAAAAGTTCATGCTCACAAGATAAAATTTTTTTAGTTAATCGATAGACATATTAAATATTAGTTCAAGAAAAGTAATCAAAAATCAAAGGAGAAAAATGTGTTTAAGTTATCTTATGCTTTGAATAAATATTATAGGTACGGCTTAAACTTAAAGAAATAAATAAAAAAGCATGCAGTGTGCATAAATACATACCAGACGTGTCATCATTACCAACATCATCTACTTGAGCTGTTTCATTTTCAAAAGAATTAGAGGTAGATGAAAGATTAGGATTCAGATTTAGAGCATCTTCAGGAGTATCAATAATAGAATCCTCCTTTTTGATCTCAGAAATGTTAACCCCATCATCAATATTAGTGTTATTTAGAAAATTATCGTTAGTTCTAGTACCAAAACCAGCACCAGGTATAAGAATATCATTAATGTTAAGAATTAGTGGTAACAGTGTATTGTCAATTTGAGCAATGTTTTGTGTATGTGTAAGACCAATTTTCCTGACACGATCTCCATTAGGTGTTGATGAACGCGAATTATCTATAATTTTATCATTAGTAGAATCGAATGTTTGAGCTTCATGATTTTCAATTGGTATTTCCTTTAAATTTTTGTTATTTTCTTCCTCTTGAATATCTAACAATTTTTCATTAACATTATTAGGATTTTTAAACAACTCACTTTGTTTTGGATCATAGGAATTCTCGTTTTCCTCTTCAACCATCGATAAACCTAAAAAATAAATCAAATCGAATGTTAATTATAATAGTTTTTGACTAGGTTAGAATTAGATCTCTTTTATTTAAAACATTTTCAATAGAAAAAAAGCGAATAATGAAAATAGTGCAAAGTAAGATTATGAATAGTCGAATGTTGAGTTCAATTCAAATGGTAAACTGAATCTGAATCAAGATGATACCTTTTTCAGTGCTGTCTTCCTGCAGTGTTTCGAGCAAGGGATTAAAATCTGATGGTGAATTCATTGCTGAAAACGGAAGTGATGTTGAAGGACTCATTGAAGCTCCTTCGATCCTTGTAGATTCATTTGTTGGTCCTGATGTGTGATTTCTTGGTAAAGAACCATATCCTAATAAAAATAATAGTTTATAGATGCTTCTTTCCCTTTACCATGTGTTAATTAGAAAAAGAAAGATAATATGCTTTAAGTTGCAGTTGAAAGTTATCATTCATATGCATATGAATACATAATATTTATAGAATAAGGACTACCTAGTATTCTTTAGATACATTATATAAATATTATTACCTAAAGGACTGTGTGGTAGACTATTCTCTCCCAAAGTTTTATTCCTTTGCAATGATCGGTAGAGTGGAGTTCGCCTAAAAAGACAAAGGATTAGAGCGTGAAATGATAAATATATCAATTCAATTAAATTACGTTATATTGCCATCGATTGACCGAAGTGGGCCCGTCTAAATGGAAATTAAAAAATTAATAATTAATCACTTTTTTTTGAAGATTTTAATTCTAAATTGGACTTACATCCTCAAGAATTTCTCTCTGAACTCGACCTGAATACCGAAATTTCGAGCCAAAAAAGATCCCACCACCCCTGACAACTGGTATCTTTTCTCCTGTGCATCCAATGCTATCAAAAAATTATATTTATAGTAGTTGCATATAAAAAGATTAGAAATCTTACTTGTAAAATAATCTTTGCTCAACTGCAGACTTCCAAATATGTTTACACATTGAACTTGAAGGACATTTAAAGCCTACAGTATCCTTTTTCTAAATAAAAAATGGATGTCAAATGGATGTTTATGTAACAATTATACCTTTGCTCTATCTTAAATAGTGTAAATATTTACCTTATTTCTTGCATCTTCCGAAAGGGTTAAATGAAGAATAAACATTTTCCCCTCAAAGTTAATTTTGGCTACTTGAGACCATTTAAAATGAGTTGTTTTTGCTGAACCTTGAAAAGTTTGAATCCCAGTATGGTTGAAGCCAATATAAACTTGCTCTCCTTGTTGATCTTTCAACCATAATTAACAAATTAATATCAGTACTTTTAACTTCATGATAATAGTAGATCTACTAATAAAAATATCCTTTACCTTTCACAGGATGTGGGTCTACACCGTACGTGTCTAATGTCAAAGCCTGAAAATATAGAATAAAAAGTTATCCAAATGTGTAGAGTGTAGTGTAATGTTGACTTTTACACGTGGATGCATAAAAATCTTACTTTTTTCAACAATAAAATGTCAGATTCTTCAGGTGTAAGACCTTTAAGACCTTGGTGCATTTCCATTGCCTTTTCTTCCATTTCTTCATTTTGCCTTGAAACCAATTCATAATCGGTCACATAATTATTTTGATGCATCTTTAAATTAAAAATCTATTAGTAATCCAAATATAAAAAAACTAGTAATTTTTACCTCAGGATCATAATCTCCCAATTCAGCTATGTAAAAAAAGTTGAATAAAAGTTTTTTTGCTTAAATATAAATGAATAACAGGTATTTAAGTAGCATGATAAAATAAGTTGTAGAATTAATTTTTTTAATTTGGGAAACCCCAAACCATTGTAATAAGCTACATTTTAATTTCTACACAAAATCGCAAAAAAGAGTAAAGTGCAAAAAGACTACACTATACAGTTATATAAAACTTCATTCTTATTGCTTACATTGAAGAATGTACGAAATAAGTGTAGCCATGTCTTCAACATTCGAATAGAGCCTTCCGTGTAAAATATCTCTTCTAAGCTGCAAAACAAGCTGGTAACCTAGAAAAATACACAATTACTTTCTCAATCATAATATAACATAATATTCATAATTTATGCCATATCCAAATCTTACGTGTTATTTCTTCCTTCAAGAGCATTGGATCAGATGGATAAAATTTGAAACGAAAGCAAACAATATATGGGCTCATTTCTATATAGAAAGTATTTAAAAATTACAAAATTGATAAAAAACAGATGCATATTGAAATACAATTTGTATACCTTTAAGTTGTTTAACAATTGATTTCCCCAAATCTAGCCAATGCTATGAATAATAAAATAAAAAATATGTTTAATATTATTAACAGGAAGCTATTCATTTCATTTCATGCATGGCCTAGCAAATTTTTGACTGATATATCTCATATTACAAAGTTTACAAATGCCTTACCCTTTGCTTGTTTGAAGTATCAACATATCGTAGCCCAAAATAATCCTTTTCTGCAATGTTTAGTTGTCGACAAACATGATCCATTAGAAATTGCCCTTTATGATGTGGCTGGAAAATTTCAAGGAAACGAATATTAGGTATAGGTAATGTATATAAAAAAAATATTCCTAGAATTAAAAAAATGTAAATAATAGCTATCTATATTCCTACACTTTCACCTATATTACAGTAAGAAAAAGAAAATTCAAAAATATATTAAATATTTACTTACTTGGAAATCAACTTGGATCACTTCTGAATCGTCAAGTAAACGTATAGTACATTTCTGACCTCCACGAATGTCACTCTTGCTATTTCTTCGAATCATACTGTTGTTTTTTATAAACAATTTATTTGTACTTTGATTTAATAATGAATCTCGTTCCTTGTCCTCTTGAAACTCTTCGCCTCGTCTAGTTCTAAAATGAATATTCAAAATAAGAATATAAAATATTTATTCGAAAATAAATTAAAAATTTCTAAAATGCCTTACATTTTGAATTTTTTAACTCTAAAACACATCATTAAGTCTAACATTTTCAACTATTATGTATGGTACTGTGAACAGTACAAACTTCAAACCAATAATGAAATGGAAAGGAAAGGAATAGGCTAATTTGATACAAGGATGCAAAAATTGACCGATTGAAAGCACCACAAAATCTGAATGAAAGGATAGGAAAGCTAGAACTTAACAATTCGAATCTCGACCTCAACAATTTCTTATAACTATGTAGAACCATTCTACATTAGGGTAGTTATAAAGCTGCTGTAGTCTGTAAACTAATTGCAATTACACTTACACTACCTTTACCTCAAAGAAAATCACGGAAATTCTCAAAGCTATTGAAAATATTAAATAGAACAACTATTTAATATAGTAGGTATATAACGTTGAAATCGCAGACTGAATCTGAATACATTACCTACGCCTACTTGTTAAAATCAATGTTTAATGCTTGCATTATTATTTTGTTGTAAAGTTGTAGTTGTAGAACATAATATTATGTACAATACAATACAATGTATAAAAAAGAAGGAATATTAATATTACATAAGGTTAGTAAGTTTTGTACTAGTACCAGTACCTATTTAAGATACCTATCCTATAATATTTATCAGTAAAATAAGGGAATTTTTATTTGAGATTTGAGTAGATTACATAGTATCAAGAATATAGGAATAAAGAAAGAAAGATAATTGGATTTAGTGGATTTTTCCCATGCATGCATATGCCGTCTATTCATAATTCATGAAGTGATTCATGAAATAATAAACTAAACATACCATGCAAAGTGGTATACCTATTTGCAAATGCAAATAGAAGTAATAATTAAACATAAATATAGCTCGAGGCCTGAGAATGATAGAAGAAATATTCATATTATTATATTATGTACCTTTCAAGTTTTGTCTAACTTCAAGTTCAAGTTAACTAACCTGCATTTTAAAGATAAATATCTGCCTTTTTATAGCAGATATGCCTTGATGTTCTGAATATTTTATCTAGATCTTAAATCTTATTTATCTAACTAATAAATAATAGATAGAATAGTTAGATAGAGGTAAGGTATAACATCTAACTATAAATTTAATATCTATAATATAATGTATGTTAATTAACTAATTTGTTAATATGTTATCTAAACTGTACGAGCTAAACTGTACTCAGTACTCCGTAATTATGAAATTTTAATCATTTCATAATTTTGAATCATATTAAATTACAGATTAAATCTCATTCTCATTAATTAAACCTGTACATAATCTGTTAGCTTTATCTGATTTTTTTTTAGAATTTCTAGCACCTACCTAAATCACAAATGAAATGAAATGAACATGAAACTAACTAACTAATACGCTTAAGGTTTATGTACATATAATATGTAGTTTAAGTAAATTGAATAATTAAAAAAGTCTAATCCAAATCTAAATAATCTTATACCTACCTATTAAATTATGCAAATATAAATATTTTGATAAGAACAACGCGTTGATAACGATAAAAAACCTACTTACTCTTACAATTTACATTACAGTTAATTCTATCCCCAGCTCTCAAAAAACAGATAAATCAGGCTCTATCGCACGTTAAAATTAAAATCAAAGCTAAAAATTTGGTTTTCTAGAGCTGAATTCTCCAGAATAAAAGAAATACTTTTTCTTTCATATTTTAATTTAAAAAATGCATTTGATTCTAGAGCTAGTGACAGCTCAGCTGTCACTCGCATAATTGCATTGCCAGCTGTCAAAATATAAAATGCAATTAATCTAACCTTTATTTTTCTTATATATAACCCATTATAAATGTTTCAAATAATGCAAAAACAAGATTTTAAAATTCTAATGACCTAGTACAATGATCTTACTTTATTTAATTATAAATTAAAGTTAAAAAACATACCTTCCAAAATCCAAAATCAGTTACAAATTACAAATCACACACTTTCATACGCCAAATTCCTAACCTAACTACGAACTGCAAACTTTTTAGGTCAAAAAACCACACCTTATATAAATAATCCTTTTCTAGAATATAGGTAAATTAATTAACTTTTTTACACAATTTTTGTTGAGATCACTACACTAGGCCTAACTGTACTGTACTGTATTCATCAGCTGAAATTATAAAGTGAAGCTCTGAAATAAAAGCCACCAAAAATATAATAGAGAGTATAGGCCTTTATAACGAGATTCTGTTTTTGACACTTCCTATAGGTATAGCGGCAGATTATTTAGACTTACTAAAAGCAAATCTCAAAAATCACAAAAACTATCATCATAAAAAATAAAAAACAAATCTCAGGATTCTCGTGTTCAGAATTTTTAGCATAATTTTAATTTTAATGGAGTTTCTGGCAAGTTAAAATAGTTAAAGTTAAAAACTATCATCTCTACTCTAAGCTCGGTAAAAGTTCAAAGGTATTTTAACAAAAAAATTTGCAAAATTAGGCTGGTTTTTTGGTATTTTTTAATATTTTTTGTTATTTTTAGAGATTTCTGAATTCTGAATCTGAAACCGGTCGAATCAAGCAGTAAGTAAATTTAGGTACTTTTATTATATTTTCTCAATTCAGCTCTGAAAAGTCTAATTTTTGACCTTGGTTTATATTGCTTGCAATAGCCTCATACTGGTGCTGTATGAAGAGGCTTTTCATACAGCACCAGTATTTCAGAGCTGATTCGAGCTGCTATAAAATTAGATTTGAGATTCGATTGGAATAATGATTGTTAATTTTTCTTTAGGTGTCGATTAGTGCCAAGTGTCAACTATGTCATTGGAATCGGTCAAGTATAAGCGAGGTTCCTTTCAGGTTTTGGACCAGTTAAAAGTGCCATATGAATGCGTTTATCGAGATATTTTATGTGTTGAGGATGCTGTTGATGCGATTAAAACTATGCAAGTTAGAGGTAAGATTTTGAAATCTGAAAATATGTTTAATAATGCTTGAATATTCATTTAATTAAGCTTTGATTTGAAACACCAAATTTTGCCATGTATTTACTTGTGAAAAGGGTTCAAAATCTGGTTTTTCAGAGCTTAAATAAATTATTGCCTAAGGTACTTTTAAAATGAACGAATTAAAGGTTGAAAAAATTGTTATTGGTTTTTTATTTTTTTCAAAAAGGAGCCCCGTTAATAGCAATTGTGGGTTGCTTAAGTATAGCTGTTGAATTAGAAAATAATCAGTTTAAAGACACTGGAGAAATTATTGAGTTTGTTCGAAGAAATGTAAAATTATGCATCGATGCAAGACCTACAGCTGTAAATATGAGGAGAGAAGGTTTGAGACTTATTGAAAGAGCTGAAGAATTGATAATGAATGATATTGATGATCCTCAAGAGCTTAAATCTAATTTAATTAAATGGATTGAAGACTTATTGCAAATAGACTTGGATACGAATAGAAAAATCGGTGAACATGGTGCACAAGCTATGGCAGTCAATAATGAGGAGATAAACGTTTTGACACATTGTAACACTGGATCACTGGCAACGGTAAGAAATTATAAATTATTGTCTTTGTCAGTAAAGAATTATCAGCATTTTCAAGTCGGTAGTCGGTCCTATTATCTATATAAAAATATTTTAACAGGCTGGACATGGAACAGCTTTAGGTTGTGTTCGAGAATTGTACAAAAGAAAAAATCTAAGTAAAATTATACAGTAAAATTCCTATTTGAATTTTAAATCGATTTATTTAATTAATTCTTAAAAATGTGATAGGTCATTGTTATTTTACGGAAACTCGCCCATATAATCAGGGATCAAGGTAAAATGCCTAGTAAAAAAAATAAAAAATAATACTTTATTCTTATTACCTGCCTTCTATTTTGCCAACAGATTAACTTCTTTTGAGCTCTTACATGATAAAATTCCATCTACCCTTGTGTGCGATTCTGCTGTATCTTGGCTAATGAAAAATAAAAAGATAAATGCAGTGGTTGTAGGTGCTGATCGTGTAGTCAAAAATGGTGATACAGCTAATAAAATTGGAACTTATCAAGTAATCAAGTACTTATCATGTTAACAACAAATAATGATATCTATTCATTTTATTATAATTTATAAATTCAGTTGGCAATCGTAGCTAAATCACACGGAGTAAAATTTTATGTAGCTGCACCTTTTTCAACAATAGATCCAACAATTGAGACAGGAGATTCTATAATAATTGAGCAAAGGAATCCGGAAGAAGTAACAACAATCTTTGGAAAAAGAATTAGCCCAGAAGGTAAGATATTAAATATGACACTTTTTTATTTTATTTTTCCGTGTATTAAAAATATACAAAACATATAATATGTATTTTATTTTTTCAAATTATTAAAAAAGGTATAAATGTCCTGAATCCATCATTCGACGTGACTCCAGCAAACCTCATAACGGGCATTATTACAGAAAGAGGCTGTTTCACTCCAGCAGAACTTTATGAAATTTTAAGTAAACCATTTTAATATGAGAAATATACTATTTAACATCAAATTTCATTTTACTATTTGGACAATAAAAGGTAAATAGAAAATAATTACTTTTGAATTACATTAGTATTTACGTATTTTTCTAAATTAACAATTTCATAAAATATTTCAAATACAGAATAGTAGTCAGATTTTGATTGACTCAGATAAATATCCTTTTTGGCACAAAAAATGTCCAAAATGTGCATGACTATGACTTTTTGCACAGTAAACAATTTTTTAGCTGTCTTTTAAACAAAAAGTTGTGAAAAAAATTAATATCGATATTGATAGTTAATAGTTAGTGTAAATCGTAAAAAAAATGCTTAATAAGTAGGTGAAAGTGTAAAGTAAATATTTTAAAAAATCATAAAAAACTTATGCATAGTTCTAGATCTAACATTTATCACATAAAAACATTCATAGGTAACTAATATAAGATTAGGGTAATAATTAATAATTTTTTTTTTCTATTTACAATTGGACGTTCAACGTCTAGGTACAATGCAATTATTTAAAAACCTTAAATATTTATCCTTAATATCAGTAAATGCATATTTTAAAGAGATCTTGCCTCAAAGAAAATATCTTACATACGATACTTGAGAACTTATAATTATAATTACTAAAGAACTGAAAAGAGATGTTTTGGCAAGTAGATACCTACAAGTATCATATAAAATATAAATAACTATAAAGTCAAAATTTCACCAAACAATACATCGGTCCTTATTAGGAGGATTGTATTTAGCTTTTTTGGAGCAATGAAATGCTTCAGAAAATTCTGGTAAATTTGACAATGGTCCCAAAACTCGCAGAGGAGCAGGAACATGCGGGTCTGCAAAAGCAAAAGTTAAAAAATATTTTTGAAATGTAACTATAGGTAAGGTAAAGGTTGGTTTATATGTTTTACCATTTTGTATCTGAAGTATAAGCGTTTCTTTTAAGTTTGCAGAGCACCATACCTAATTAGAATTTAGAAAAAATTAATTACCTTTTTCATATACTCGTAGGATTAGGTTAGATTTTTAATGATAGTACAATTTTACCTGTGCAAATGATAGAAAAAATAGTTGATTGTGAGTTAAATTAACTCCAGGTAAAGGTAAATCATTTTCATGTTCAGTAGCTTTTAAATAAGCATGATATGAAGCTTTCAGTCCTCCATTATCTGCTATATTTTCGCCCAATGTTTGTTTGCCATTGACACTTTCGCCATCGATTTTATACTTTGAATACTGTTTAACGACACATTCTGTTTGATTCTTGAATTTATCAATTGTCGAATTTTTCCACCATTGGTTCAAGTTCCCTTAAATCAGATAATTTATATAAATTATCCTAATTTGCTATTCAATGCACCTATACTTATGTATTCTGTAAATTTTCCTTACCTAATTTATCATATTCTCGACCTTGATCATCTAAACTATGGGTTAGCTCATGACCACAGACAACGCCAATTGCTCCATAATTTCTAATAGAAAATTGATTATTTAGGTTCATTTCTAAAATTAAGGTTAGAGCATTTAATTACATAGATTTTGGAAATCCAGGATCGAAAAAGGGTTGTTGAAGAATACCTGCTGGAATTACCTAAAAAAATATCCAGTTATTTATATGGTCAGCTAGATTTTAAAATCAAAAACCATTTACCATTTGATTTCCTGTTGGCGTGTAATACGCATTTACGGTTGGAGCAGTCATAGACCATCTAGTTCTATTTACAGGTTGATCTAATTTTTCCAAATTTTTGATCAAAGTATACTTATTCACTCGTATATTGTTTCCAAAATAGTCTACATCGGAAATTTCAAGTCCATCATATTTTTTATCAAGCTCTGTTGGATTCAAGATAAAGTCTGGATAACCTATCATATCACTTATGGCTGAAACTTTATCTTTGGCCAGAAATCTTGTCTCATTGTCCATCCAGTCTAAATTGGCTAGATTTTCTAGAATATTGAAGAAAATCTTATGATTCTGATCATTTTATAAACTTAAACTTAACTGGTGGTCATACCTTGAAAAGCAGTTCTAATATGTTCAATCATCTCTTGAGCTAAAAAGTACAATTTTTAAAAAATCTTGAAATACATACTTTTTTTTTATCTCTATCTCACCTAAGACTCTCGAATTTGAATGAAATGATTCGCGAATAAACATAGCTCCAACAGCGAAGCCTAGATTATTATTTACATCAGAAACACATGATTTCCATTCTTCTTCAGTACCTATAAGAAATTAAATTTCGTTAGAAAATTGGTTTAAAAATTCTATTAAATGAATTACCATCAGAACCGAGAATTGCTTTCCTTAGAATTTTTTCAGCATCTCGGAAGGCTTTCGAAAGGCAGCAAGTCATGCTAATTTACAAAATGCATTTATAAAAAAAGTGATTTGTTTTATAAGGGTACCTTTTAACTGTATGCCAAACAAGATAATTGCTCAAAATTGTCTTTCCCTCGGTTGTATTCTTTGACTCGACTAATTTTGAAAGATTTGATAGAAATTCTGGAGCATATACTACGACCACTTCATTATGTGAGATATCACGATGATGAATTAAGCGAAAAGCATCATTGAAATATTCTTTCCATGAGACCTAAAATATGAAAATCAATAAGTACCCAAACCTATGCTAGCTATTACGTAATAGTTCATAGTAATGCTATCTGATCTTGATTTACGATAAGATCATCGTATATCAAAATTATCTTTTGGTCGGTTAAGCTTTCAAGATCAAAGAAAAATCTTTGAAATAGTATATTAGATATTGATATTGATATTTACGAGTATGAGGACTTACAAATGGGCTTAGCTTTTGCAGGTCTTTAATTGACATTGGATGATAGAGCTTCTCATCATCTCTACGCGCATCCAAAGGAATCGTTATATTTGCAATTTCAGTTTCAAATTCTACAATATCCTTCATCGATTTTCGAGTCTCGTTCTCATTAGTAGCACCCATCAAAAGGGCAATCTAATATTTATCATTAAATTAGTCTCGAGGATTGAGGATATTAAATGTCTAATGTCTAGATTTTCAAAGTTATAAGCTTAAAGTTATTGACTAACCTTAACCATGTAGTTTAGATAAGCATCACGGACTCCTTGGTGAGTCGAATTCAAGTAATAATCTCTTGTTGGTAGTGTCAATCCACCTTGGTCGAGCTAGAAATTTCCAATATAAATTTATATTCCTAGAAATTCAAGATAATTGAAAAAATACCTGAATAATATGTCTTGAGGAATTTTTATCATCTTCACCAACGACCCAGCTGAAGTACCCACCCATGGATAAGCCATTATGTATATTTTGTAACTGTGTTTGAAATCTCCAGTTTTGAATTGACCAATTTGTGGGTGTAATTTTCCAACCTCCGATTGTTATTAGCAAGTCTATTAGAGGTTTTGGACCGAGAGTTTCTTGTGTATCATTCTTATCAATACAAGATGTATAATAATCTCGAGCTTTTCTTTCGGCTACACTTTTTGATACTTTGTCTTTTTTCTCTGGGAAAAGGTAGGTTTAATTTTAATGACTTAGGTTTGTTAATTATAATTAAATTTTATGGTAAATATCTTAGAAATTATTACCTAAAGCTATTTTCATGACTAGTTGATTTTGCTGCCAGAGCTTTTGAAATGTTCCCCAACTTGACTTACCGTCTGGAATTGGATTAGTCTGGAATTTAGCAGAAATTTAAGAAAATTGACTTGCTAAAATTGCCTAAAAAAAATCTTGAAATTTACCTCAACCCAGCCACCACATGCATACTAGTAATTAAAGTTAAAATAAGGTTAATTATGTACATAGGTATAGGTACCTTACTTAAATAAAGTATCTAATACGAAAGTAATATTGAAATATTACTTTGTAAAAATCGTTACAAGGATCTGCATTCTGATCCATCGAGGTTAGGATTGAGGCAGCTACTTTAACACAGGTTGGAGTTACACATAAATCTGAAAATACAGAATATTTACATTACAATTTAGAATTTTTTGACAAAAACCAGACATACATAGGTAAATGAGTTTTCCAAATCAAATTGTCTCAAAACTCAAATTTCAGAACTCGAACTGTAAAAGTTTACTTTCTACTTTCCCCAGAAAATCTAATTTTATGTTTTTGCAAAATTGAATGTTCATTTCCTTATTAAATCAAGTTTGGAAATTCTGAAGGCTTCTTGAGTTTTTTTTTTATGAAATTACCTTTACTATCTGGATTCAGATGAAGTATATAGGAGTTGAGTCCTCGAGTAAATATAATAAATGATATGAATATAATTATTGTTAAAAATGTAGAGAGGATAAAGAGGATCTTTTCCATAGGAGTTCGGGCCTTCCATATTCCTGTTCAAAAAATTGAGTTTAAAAGAAATATCATTATCATTTAGTATAGGTAAAAAGTATAGGTGACTTATACATGGTAATACAGTATAAAATCGATTTGTAATTTGAATTTGTACTTTTATTTATAAACTTTTTCAAGATAAAAATCAAAATTTTTTCAAGATATTTGAATAAACGATGTATTTAATTAAAATTAAGCTACATAAATTACTAGTATAAATATGAGTACCTTACCTACCTACATAATACATACTAATTATTAATCGTATATGGTATAGTAGTACATAATCTGATTATAATTAGGTACACTGAAAACTACTACATACGACAATTACAGATTAGATACTGATACTTATTACAGTCACAAATATAAATATGATTTTTGTCAGACTATTACTTTAGATATCTCTAAAAAAAATTACTTTTTGAGTACCTAAGGCATAAAACATGAAACATGGAAGTCTATACTGCGTTCATTAATAATGGTAGTTTCGGGATAGTTCGGAAATATTTTTTTACTTTGAACAATATATTTTCAGAATGAATCAGTTGTTTTATTATTTGTATTTTGACCTGTTTGTTGAGAATATCTTTTGTATCTCTAGATATTTTTATAAAAATTTTAGGGTAAAATAACAATTGGATCATTTGAAAATAGGATGCATTTTCAAAAATGTTTCCGAATCCCTAACTACTGTTAGTCCTAATCTACCCAACCCTTACTAATTTCCTATAATCAAATTATCTGTATCTGTGTCTGTGGGTTACCGAGTGGTTGAATTGGCAGGACGTGAGTTTTCATGTGATGATTATTTTGAACAAATGTGTCAACTTGGACAGAACAAGTCGAATCCTCCTCATCTTCCATTAGTCTTTCTACTCCAGCTCGTTTATACTTGGCCATTTCTCTCTAAAAAAAATAAAAAATGTGTTATATAGGTACTTTTAGTAGGAACCTATAGATATATTCTAGCCTATAGCAAAAACTGGGTTCAAGTTAAGGAAAACCATTAATTAATATATTTTGTAATACTATTATTACCTACCTAATTATCAAGTTTTTTTTGATATGCACAACCTACCTATATTAGATAGTAGAGTAGCGAGTTGAATTATTTTAAACGGGCATTACATAATATTTTGTAAATATGCATGGTAGTTAGCAATATAGAACCCTAACTTTGTATTTGTAGAATATTACTTTAAAAAAGTTATTATTATACTTAATTAGGATGGAAAATACGCTTTGTAGTAAACTTGTAATTAATTAAATTTATCCTACAAGGTTCTTTTTACTTTTTATTGCATAGCATCTCATGTTGAACATGCTACCTTTTATTTAAAGGCTTGAGTATTAGGTACTTATATTTAGCTATACGAGTACAGTATAAAAGTAGAAATCTTAACAAGTTTAGAAAACTAATAAAGGTTATTTTATTAATATTTGAAAGAGCTCCAAAGTAAATTTTTGTTATTTTTCAAAGTTCAATGAGTCTCTGGTGACCTATAATAAAATTACTCGAATACTTAAAAAAATTAGCAACTACTAATGCTAATGATTCAAAGTACTGCATATAGTAAGTACCCACTGGATAAGTTTAGGGAATTATGATCAAGAAAACTTTCGTTTATTTTCATAAACTATTTTTTTTAAATGTGTTCCTAATTTTTGTGTCATTTAAGTACGTATGGTGCTTGATACCTACAAAAATGATTGAAAATTTTGACACAATAACCTATTTAATTATGATGTATGAACATAAT
>JAQIXA010000920.1:0-31860 GCA_034699045.1 Nanhermannia cf. coronata Gr-Ori-00579
ATTTTTGATTATGATCATGAGTCACCCATGGATTATCAAGAAATATATGGCTAAAATATTTAAGCTGTATTATATAAGTGCATAATTAGGTTTGGGTTTTACCATATGAAAAATGATATCTATAGAGTACTTTCCAAAGACCAAAAATCTGAAAATTGTTTGATGCTAAAATCACCTGATCAAAAGTTAAAGGTCAATTTTTGACTGTCTTTTTAGTGTGTTTTAGGAAAAATCGACTTATTAGGAGCAGAAAATGCGATTTTTTTGTTGATTTTTGATAACCAGATAATTGGCAAAAAATGGTCAAAATTTTTGCTCAAATCGCCTAAGTAGACGGGAATTTAGCCAATTTTTGTAGGATACTCATTTTCAATGTGTTTTAGGGAAAAATTACTTATGTATTATAAATTATGAGCTGAAAATGCGATTTTTTTCGTTGATATTTTATTAAAAAATTGGTCAATTTTTTTTGGTCAATTTTTTTGCTTTTTTAGCCTAAATAGGCTGCAATTTAAGAATCCTCAAAATATTCTCAAATGGCTAGATGAAATGGCTAGTGTTTAAGAAAAATCGACTTATTAGGAGCTGAAAAAGCCTAAATATTTTCACCATACAATTTCTGGGTTACCGTGTACAATTTCTTAAATACCTATTTTTACCTTATATAATTAGCAATTTGACCAGGTTCAATAACTCCCACATTTCCCATAAGAACTCTTTGTAAAATAAATGGCCAAATTTTGGAAACTGCCTCAGAGATTTCATCCCCTTCCAAAAGCGGAGTTTCTACAATTTTCTTCACCTGTACTGATTCAAAAGCCAAATTTTGTGGGAATTCACAAGTGTATTTCCCCCATTGGTCAGTTTGTTCAATTGTGTCTCTAACACCATCTGGTTTCTCATTTTTTGAAAGGGTTTCTATTTTGAGTGAAATTGAAATTTCTTTTGAATTGTCATCTTTTGAGGATTTCATGAGTGCTTTCATCGCCTTGGTAATCGTTGAAAGATCCCAGGGTTCTGTCACATACTCTTTACTTTCTTCCCAATAACTGAGCGCATTTTCAGCTATAAGGGCATTCCTCAAATCATGATTAAATGTCAAATTTTTCCGAAGAACTGGTGGAAAATTTCTTGGAATGACATTTCGAACGATAATTACTTGAAATTGTTGAACAGCGACCTCTTTTTCATGCCAATTTGTGTCCCAATCTGTAAAGTCCTCTGGTGATTTGTCATTTAAAAGTGGTCTAATTTTGTCAGAAATTTCTCGAGGGATATAATGTGGTATATTTGCTGTACCATCTTCATCTTGGCATTGATATAATTTAATGATTTCTAAGAGTGCTCTATTTTCACAATGACGAGACATTGCATATGCAAACGAATAATTTTGCCAAATATCTGAATAATTATCCTTTGTAAACCCCTCTGAATACATTTTCTCAATCAATTTTTGGAAATTTTGTGGATTATCAATGTCATCAAATTTGAAAATTTCTTGAAGGATTTTGTAAATTTTGGAAGGATAGCGTAATTGTGATAATTTTAATAGAGTTTGATATAAATCTTGTTTGGAAAGATAATTGGAGATTTCACTTTTTAATCCTGGATAATTTACATTTTCAAATTTAACCCTATGTACATATTCGGTCACTGTGTCATATATTTTTGGACCGAATGTATTTTCATCTTTGGCAAGATCTTGAATCAAAGTTTGGAAAGTTCGAAGATGGAAATAATCTGGACCATTTGACTCCTCAGACTCTTCACTAGGCACTATATAGACAAGTTATTTAAATTAATTTAAAAATAGGTATATTCTAATATGTTTTATGTAATTAAGTCAATTAAAATATTACAATTCTACCTTGATTGATAGTATCATCGATATAGTTTCTTAAAACGGATAAAATCCCTTCCTTTTTCAACTCTGGACTTGCATTCAAAAACCCTTTAATTTTGCTCTCCAAAGATCTTTCATAATTAGAATGACCCTCAATATTAGCTAATTGTTTATTAATATTCTCATCATTGTCTTGAAAGTCTGGAGAACTCATTACACTCACAATATAGGTGACTTTGGTCATAAATTCATTCTCTTTCTCAAGGAAATTTTTAACTTTCCCGTTGAGACGATCCCAGTTTGTTCGGTTAGTGATATCAATTGAAAATCCTTTTTTGCCATCGGACCAACCATGTTCCTTCAGAATCCGCAGAAGACTGGGGAAAAATTTCAAAGCGATCCGACCGATCGATGAAATTATTTCAAGTTGATTTCCTAAAAAAAATTTAAATGTATTTTATTTTATTGCCATTCTTTGTCTTAAGATTATTGGGTATTTTTTAAGTATACTTGTACCATAATTTGAAACCCAGAGTGGCATTAATATTCAAAATTGTGGTTTTGGAGGTTTAAGAGCCTTAATTGAGGATTCAAATTTAACAGTTATTTGGCCATTTTTTGTAGTTATTTCTACATATAATAGAAAACATTCGAAAATCAGAGAAATTTATATATTTCAACTCTAAATTCGAGTTTTCTATAAGAGAAATTCCAAAATTGGTCAAAAAAGATGCAGGGAGACACGAATTTTTCATGGTCGAAAACCTTTTTGAAAATATTATGAGCTTTCAAAATCTCAATTTCGAGATTCAATCCCTGTTTTTTGCAAAAATAATATTTAACTATAACAGTGGCATATAAGTATAGTTAAATATAGTTTCAAAACCCCTATTTCGAGTTTATTTTGTAATACATAACCGCTATCCAGGATATAAAAATTTCCCTGCAGAATATCAATAATAGGTATTATTCTCAACAATAAGCCGAGCTATTTATGCCATTTTTTAAACAAATATATGGAAATAAAATAAATTTAAGGCAAAATGTATTTTAAAATACCAGAAATTGAGTCTCTTGTAACAGTTATAGTAGCATCAGCTCCATAATTTCCTCCACTTTTAAAAGAGACCATTTCCTTGTCCCCAAAGTTCTTCATATCTTCTCCAGTTTTCTCTAAAACTTGAAGTAAATGACCCATTTTCTGATTATGCCAAGTCCTTTTCGAAGATTTAGGATGAAATTTCTTCATAAAAACATCATCATTGATGTTACCCTCATGGAAAAGCTTTTTCAAAATTAGCTCATCTAAATGATCGAAACATGCATAGACCAGTTGATTATTTCTAAAAAGTAGAAAAAGTGGAGCATCATGGATAGTTTCAATATTTAAAGGGCCAACAATCCAGTCGCACTCAAATTGTGTCAAATTTTTTCTAAAATATCTTCTCAAATTATTGAAATGAGTCACAGATTGAGAGGCTGACTCAAGAGCTTCAACACTTATTGCAAATTTCCAACGATTATCCTCAAAGGAAATTTGTTCACGAAATTGAAGATATGTTTCAACAATTTGAATACCCTCAAGATATTTCATGGTATAGATGAGGCTTATGACATCATTCAGGTTGTCATCTAGTAGGGGTAATTTGATTGAGTTTTGTAGAGCAATAATTTGATAGAATCTTTTAATTGTTAAACCCTCTTGGCCAATGGCTATGCCGAGGATTTTGAGAGCAAATATTAAGTCCATATCTTTGAATACTTCTTTACGTCCAAGAATTTTAATCGTCATTTGAAAACGCTCTGAAATGGCAGGGAAAGCTACGCCGACTTCGATCCCAAGGTCATTAAGCTTTTTAGCCATACCTAAGATAAAAAAGGGATTATAAAATCAAATACATTTTTGCTAATTTATTTTCTGAAATAGCTTATTGTAAGCGACAAGTGCTCTTTAAAACGGCATCAGAGTCATCAGAGTCCCGACCCAGGAATCAGAGTCGAAAAATTTTGGGGTATATTGAAAATTTACTCTAAAAATTGCAATATTATGCATTTGTGATTTGTGACACTTATAGTAAAGTCTCAATTTGCCCTAAATTTTTAAATAATTATATAGGCTCTGAATTATCCCCAGACCAGAGTCTGAGTCTGAGCCATTTTTGAGAGTATTTTTGATCCTGAGAGAGTATTTTTAGAGTTTTTTTTTGACTTCTGAGATTACAAAAGAAAATTTAGATAAGTTCAAGTTGAGAATGGAGAAAATTTGGAGAAATTTTGAAAACACAAACATAAAGCATTTTATAGTGTATATAGTAATGACAATAAATTTGTTAAAATCCTCTTTAGCTTTCGGCAAATTCATCTAAATTTAAATCAAATTTAGTATAGTACCATAAAGTATTAGGAAAGTGCCAGGGATTATAGAGTCAACGGATGTTTCTAGTAGAATTTTGGCTTTTTTCTCCGGAATCCACCAATCATCAAGTGCAATTTTGTTTGTAAAAAAATTCAACTTTTGACCCGCTTCTATATCCCCAAGCGCCACACCAGTATTCTCAGCTTTACATCTTTGCGTATACTTTTGAACTTTCAATCCAAATTCAAGAATATTGAATTTATCATTGAATTGATTGACAATGAGCAAGAGGTCAGAGGCTTTTTTGAGCCCGTTCTTATACTCGACAAAAGTGTCAAATGCACATTGTTTAAACTCTCTCGACAATTTGTCATAATATATTTCATCCTCGATAATCTCAATGGTGATTGGCATGTTCTCATCTTTGAGCATGGTTGTAAGTCGGCGATCCTCGGACAATATTTTATTTCTGATATAACCAGCACCTAGAATAGAGATAAATATTCTTAAATAATTCTTAAATAAATATAGAATTTAGTATTGAAATTTTATTACCTACTTTAATGTGATATCAAGTAAAAATATGCGTATATAGTCAAAAATATATTATTTGAAAATTAACAATTATAATGATTAGAAATTTTTTATTGTTATAATCAATAATACTATATTTAAATTCACGAATTTTTGCCAGGTACTTTTTAGCCAGCTATTTTGAAAATTTTGCCCTTTCTATTTTAGCTGGCTTGCAAAACTTGATGTATGATTGTTACATCTTATCTATAATATGTATGATGTTTAATCTAAAAATAAAAAAAGAGTAGATATTAATGATTAAACCTTGGAAATCCATTAGCAATAGAAGCATGTCAGTGTAGGCTGTCATCACACTCTCTTCCAGTTTAAGGTAGAGAGCCTCCAATTTATAATCAATCCAAGAACTGAGCGGAACCAGCACGTATCTTAATGGAACACCAGTTACCTAATCATTTAGGGACAACGGAATATTGCCTTTTAAAATCTAAAAACTTGCTTTTTTTGTTCTAAAAAAATGCTTTTTAATGCTTTTTATTTTTGAAAAAATGCCATGTTTTTTGCTTTTAAAAACTTGATAAATACATATAATCAGACGTTAAACTAATATAAATTTATGTGATCCCTTAAAAAAAATGTTTTTAATTACGAATTATAGTAAAATTTGACAATTTCTGGCAGATTAACTAAATGATTAGTCAGTTTAAGTTAAATTTTTTTTAAATTCTGAAATCTTACAATATATTTTAGAAAAATTTCCCTTTTAAATTTAGAAAATTTCTCGAATTTCCAGATATTTTCAATATTTCTAAAAAAAAGTGGCAAATAATGCTACTTTTTTAATCTAAAATGCCCTATATAGCTTTTTATTGCTTTTCGCTAAAAAAGTTGCTTTTTTTGCTTTTTTTCTATACATGTTTGACCATCATTTTTTCTGAATCGTAAAGATATGAAAAGTAAAATTAATTATTCGAAACCAAAAAATACTTGCGATTAGTTGCCTTATATTGCTTTTGTTGTCCCTAATTATTAATTAAGTAAATTAGGTAGGTATAGGTAAGTTTTAAGATTATCTTGTATCGCTATACCCCCAAAAATTACAAAAGCCATATTCGCCTTATAAAGTTCACCAGATTTGAATGTTACATATTAGGATTTTTTTTTTTGAGAATCGAATTTGGATTTTGGTCTTGGTTTGGATTTTGGATTTGTGAGTGATTTGATGACTAATTCTAATAATTAGTTTGTTTTAGGTACATATACAAAATTTATTAGCAATTTAAACTATTCAACAACTAATTACAACTAATTACAATTATTACTTGGTGGTCTTAAATTGTAGATTGCCTAACTGGATCGTCGAGTCTACTGACAGGTACATTTAAAATTTGTTTTATTTTAGATACTTTTAATAATCAACATTGCATTTGCATATACATAACAAAAATCGTCCAACTACACTTATCATTATCCTATATTATATTATGCATGTAAGTAATGTAGGATTTAGGATAGGATGAATGACATTACAATTACAATAACAAAAAGGAGAATAATTAAGGTAATCGTATTGTAATTGTAATTTGTAATTGTAGGTGTATAAGATGGCTAGTATTGCAAATCTGGATATAAATGGATTAAGTGAAGAGAATCTAAGTAAATTGCTGGAGGACGAGGAATACTTTGAGTCATTTGTCAAGAAATTACCACAAGTAAGATTTATATACTTTAAATGCCTACTTTATTTTAAATTGTGATTGTACAGTGTGCACAGTCTGCTTATTAAATGTTTTACTTTGTAATTCTATTATATTTTTTAAGGTTCAAAATATGGAAAGAGAAAAGGAGAATCTTATGGTTGCGAACAAAGCATTAGCTGAACAAAATCTCGCATATGAACCAAGATTAGCTCAAAATAAATCAGAACTAATTGAATTGTACGAGAAAGCAAGAGGTCTTTCAGATGAACTAGAAACTAAAAGAGCTCAACTTGGTATGTAATTAATTATATTTTTATTTCTTACCTTTATTATGCTTTCAGTATTATATATAGCTGAAGGATCAATCGTAATATTTTTTTCTATTTTAGATTCATTAAGTACAAAAACATCATTGGACACAACCCACACCCTTTTGCTAGCTTCATGTGCAGAAGCAGAGGAGGAAAGTGAAGCTCTTGCTGAAAAATTTTTGGACAGTGATTTGGATTTGGACACATTTTTAACACAGTTTCCACAATTAAAGATTAAGGCACATTTACGAAAACTTAAAGTTGATAAAATGGCAGAAATAATTAATATGCAGAGAACTCGACCAACTTTCAACACTCCTTATCCTACTACATCTCATATGCCACATCCCCAATAGAAGCCAAAACAATTAACAAAGATACAAGTTATGTAAGTTTGCCATTTTACATTTGTGATTAATTTTCTACGACCTATCCTATCATATAGGTATCTTGAATTAAATATCTGTATCTGTACTGCATTATATATTATAATTATAGAATAAAGTAACTTTAACTTTAAAGCAACTATTTTGTTGCAACTTTTGAAGTAAGTGTAATACTTTTATAAAAAAGATGGGTATCAGTTTATAATAATAGAGCAACAAACATTTTCGTTAACTTTATTGCTAACTAATTAATTATTAACTTTTAATACGTTTTGAATTATATTTATTAATGATAAATCTTCAACCTTAATCTTAAATCTTAACCCTATACTACTCTTACTACTTACATAATAGTCATGTTTAATTGAAACTCGCTTTTCATACTTTGTATAAAACGTAAAAAATTTAAAAGATATCTACTTTGTATATACCTATTATAATGCATTACATAAAATATTGAATTCAAATTCATATTTATAAAAATAAATAAATATCAATTTAACTATAAATTAATAAAGCATTTTTCTATTGCAAAATATTCCTAACCTATATATTTATAAAATCTACATTTTATAAATATATAAAAGTTCCAGAACCATACCTTAATATAATTAAAAAATAGCTAATATTATGATATTAGATATCATTCTGATTTTTAATTACAAAGTAGGTAGGTATATACATATATACATAATATATATTATATATGCACCTATAAAGTATAAAAATCTATATTTTATATTCAGCTTATAACTTATAACTATCATCGTCTTATCAAATTACTCATATAGGGTCAAGGTCCAAAAACATTTTAGATTTAGTTAGTATTTTCTTTTCCTTTCCTAATATAGTAAATCACAAGCTAGATTGGTTCAAAATATAATTTATTTAAGTAATTTTTTATAGAATAAAGATTATTAGATTATCTTGAAATAAGTTATGACTCTTGTAAAATCCATATTTTTTAATGCATATGGTAGAAATTTCTTTAGTAGTACTACTAACAGGTTAAAGTTGAAGAATTGTATATATCCAAGTTTGATAAGCTGCCAATTTGTACATCAACAAAATCTAAATGATATTATTCAGAAAGTAAAAATTAATAATCTCAAAGAAACTATTCAGGTAAAAATTTAAAAATTATAAAATATTACTTATTTTTTCAATTATAATTTTTTCTAAATATGTTATCTTTGTAAAAGTAATATGTTGACGAGTTACCCACTTTTATTTTAGGTGGATTTTGATACAAAATCTTATCAATACCCGTGGACTTTTCTTCAAGGTGATTTTTCAAGATCCTAAAGAAATATAACAATTTTTATTTTTTATTAGATAATTGCACATGTCCAGAATGTTATCATCCTTCGTCAAAATCCCGTTTGAAAAAAATGAGGAATATGAATCTTGCCAAAGTAATTGTCCAGGTTGAACATCTAAAAAATCCTGATCGTATAAAGGTAAGGTAATATTACTTTTAAAACGTGCTTACTTATATTCAAAAAGTTTAAGTAGATTGATTTTTTAGTGTGTTTGGTCTGATGGTCATGAGGGTATCTTTAATAAAGAATGGCTAATTGAAAGAAATTTCTCACATGAAAATATTAATAAACGAATGGAAATTTCAAGAGAAAATCCTACTTTTGTTGGTTCCGATTTCAAAATTCAAAAAGAAAAATTTGAGGTACCTGCCTTATAATAGCTATACGAATTTTTTTATCTTATCTGAACTTATCTGAACTTTAAACTAATACAATTTTTTAATTATTTTAGAATGTAATGCAAGATGATCAAAAGTTGCTCTTCGTCTTGAAGGAACTAGCAACAAAAGGACTATTTTTACTTGAAGATGCTCCAACGAAAGTGGGCCAACTACAAACTCTGGTAAATAAAATTGGATTCTGTAGAACAACTCATTATGGGTAAAATTAAGATAAAATGCACATGATCTGTAATAAAATATAGGCAGATAGTATAATAAATGCTTTTTTTATCAAAGGAACGAATTCACTGTTAAATCGGAAAAAAGTGCTGTGAATTTGGTAAGATAAATCTGGAAAAACGTATCTTAGGATTAGTTAGCATTGATTTTGAATTTTTTAGGCTTATACTTCAGCCACTTTGGGTGTTCATACAGGTATATTTAAGAACCCTAGTACCTACATACATAATACTAAAGAAAATAATATGCTGTATTGTTTTTTTATTTCAGATTTGCCATATTACGTTTACCCTCCAGGTAAAAATTGGAAATGAATTTTTAGAGAAATTGTTCAAGATCTTTTTTTTTCCAGGAACTCAGTTTTTACATTGTATTAAACAATATCAAGATGATGATGGTGGCTATAGTCTACTTGTTGATGGCTTTAATGTCGCTAATCAAATGAAACAACGGCACCCACAAAAATACAAAATCTTATGTAATACTCCACTAGAATTTATGGATATTGGTCAAGATTATATTAAATTTAATAAAGTTCACCATGTACCTACTTTTGTGTAAGTACTTTACTCATGCAATATACATTTTTTTAAATATAAAGCTGTGTGATAATTTTAATTTTTTTTTAATTTTTAGTACAAATCCAGAGAATGGAAAAATTGTCCGAATTAATTACAGCAATCAACAATTAAGCTCTTTTATGCCAGTTCCAATTGAAAAAGTTCCAAGCTTATACGAAGCATTGAAAACATTTACTGACATTTGTTATGACTCAAAAAATTTAATCAGATTTAAATTAAAAGAAGGTAATTACTTTTAAGTTACATTTTCTGTTTCTCGAAAAAGAATATTAATAATCTTACCTATATAGTCATTTAATGTTCTATAATAGGGTAATTTAATCTTCTAAATATTTATTTGATGATCTTACTCTATAATCTAGTTCTGCGTCTAAATCAGTAATACGAAAAAACATAATATACAGAAAATATCTGTAATAGGTAGTATATTAGTCAAATTGCAAATAGGTAGGTATCTTATAAAAGTAATTTAATTGAGAATTAAAATTGAACACTCATTATAATGAAATCATTTATCTTTCAGGTGACATTATTTTGTTTGACAATTGGAGAATACTACATGGGAGAGAAGGTAATTGCCAAATTTTAAGACTTTTTTGAGTAACCTACCTATTTGTCTTTCCGATTGCATAGCATTTTCATTGATTGAAATGAAAAGATAATACTCGTTTGGTAGTATTTTTTAAAACCTAAAATGTTACCTTAATACAGATAGCTTATTATGCTTTTTGGAAATTTAAGTAAGATTGGGATTAATTGAGTCTAATACAATTTTTTTCTTCGAAAGGATTCGATCCACAAAAAGGAGAAAGACACTTGGGTATGATTTGAAAAATTTTAAGAGAATTTAACTATACCTAAATATTATTTTCGATATTAGAAGGAATATACGTTGATTGGGACGAAATTTATTCCAGAATAAGGGTCATTGAAGCTCAACATGAGTTATCCTAGTTTTTAAATTTTTGCAATAGGAATGCAATAAAATTATTATTTTAAAATTGTTCAGGATACATTATTCAGATTAATAAGATATCTAGAATATGAGTTTAATTCCTGTTCATAGTTTACGTAATATTTAGGTATACTATTTGTACATATTTGTTATATATCTTGTTGATACGTAATCGAATTATGTAATGAATGGAGTTTTTTTTAGTAATTAGTGCGATTAACGTCTTTATAAGCTTTAGTTAGTAAATTGGATTATGGATCACTCTGATTCTGATTGGTCAAGATTGGTATTTGAAAAATTTCTGCAATTATTTTATACACTTGTATTTGGATTATCAATTGTCACCTGTTGTTTTAATCAGGATTAGCATCTTACTAGGTTCTGTATTAATAAAATGTTTATGTTTACCTTACTGAACGAAAACATTTTATAATTTTATTTTTAGTACCTATGATTCATTTCAACTGATATGTTTAATTTATGAAATACGCTAAATACGCTTGAACTTGATTTCAAGAACTAGAAAACTCATCTCATCTTCAGTAATATTATGTATCTGTTATAGTTTTTTTAACGCGTTAAAAAATTATCGTATTTTACGGATATCCTTAATTTGGTTAAATTTTTTCATTTCACATTTTTAGTACAATTCTCTGATACTACAAATTACTATAATATCAGTAAACCTTATAACGAAATTATGAATTCAAAATATATGATAAGATAAACCATAGCCATAGCATACACTCGTAGCATACTTAAACTTACGATACGATTAGCTTTTACCTACCTACTTTTATTTAAATCAAGTCTTATTCTGCTTTATCTGGTACGGTACTGTCAGTATTCAGTAATCAGTATGTACAGTATAGTATGTACTACTACCTAAATAATATACATAATATAATATTACTTGAGGTAATTTATTTAAAAATCCCGTAATATTTATTTAAAATTTAATGGATTCTAACTAAATAAAGAAAGTGACTCTAGCTCTAGCCTCTAGCTGACTGATACGATAAATAACTATGCGTATTTAACTTTAATGGTTTTTAAATAGTTTAAGTAATAGCTCAAGTAGAAGTGAGTAGACAGGCAGAGGCCCTAACCGTTAGGGTGATATATCTTTAAATGGAACTAAACAGACATCTACTAATTTAAGAAATTAAAAAAAGACAACCGCAATTTGTCTATGTACTTATATTGTTCTAAAAAAACGGCAATCGATATTATATTGTGGTTTTGGTAAAATTATCAATAATTATCAGTTTCATTTATCTCTACCTATTATATTATAAAAGGCAGGTTACATTATTTATTACTGATGTATTCATTAGTTATATTCATGAATGATTTTATTTTTGCATAAAAATGAGATAAGGTCTACGGATATTTACATAACCTACTATTCTACCACTATCACTAGGGGGTAAAATGTTTTTTATTGAGAAACATTTATAGGGTACTCTTTGATTAAGAGTTGTCTTAAGACGCATATTAAACAATTGTTTTATATAAAATTTTTAAGAAAATTTAAGTTAAGGGTAACATGATAGTTTGGATTTATGAAAAATAATAATATACCTAAAGGTATTTTTTTAGTAGTTTGTAGAATTGGATACATCATATTTAAAGGTGATACACATCACTTTATATAACATAAAGCCTAATACATAATGATTTCCATTCCGAATTCCGACCTTATCATTCATATATCATGGATCATGAATGATTCATTTCATGATGCAAATACATACCATGATACTAGTAAAATGAATGATAGAATTTTTCGATTAAAAGTTTAGGGGAAATGTGGGAAATGACAATCAATCATGGACTTTTTAATAAAAATTATTAAGAAAATTGTCTAATTTTTCTATTATTGTTAGTATTAACTGATAACTGATAATGCATTATACCTATATGTATCTGCATATATCGTATATACATATAATACAATGTATGCATATACCTGATTGTTACTGAACTGTTTTTTGATCCTATAAAAGTTTAAAATCATATTCAATCTTGCTATTACAGCATATAAAAATCATTTTTTACGAAAAACTACATAACTTGTGGATCTGTTTTATACATAATAGTTAGGTACTTTACTTCTTCATACTTACATTTATATAATTTATATATTTTAAAGTATACTTCAATTTCTAAAGCTAGCCATTACATAATACAAGTAATACCCTCAAAGTACCTAAACAAAAATACAGTACAGTACAAGTGCTGATATACTCATATTAGACTTTTAATAACAAGCATAATATAGGAAATACATAACTACTAGATATATGAATAATATTATGGTTTGTGAAGTTAGACAAGTTATAAAGTTAAATAAATAGAAAGGAATAAAATAACTCCTTCTTTGTATTTTTTTCTATACTTGGGCTTCAGTTTAGAGCTAAGTTTTAGTTTTCCAAACAAAGGCAAACTTGTACACTCTCATGCATATAAAAATACCCACAAATTATATAAACGTGACTACCTACTAGTAGTACATATAGTCATAATACTCAATCATATCAGATGATTTCAAGTTTTTTTTTCCAATTTAATAGTTTCTCTAATAGTATAAATAAATTTTAATCACATTTTATCTGCGTTGTAAAAGTTGTAAAACCACAGTTTAAATCCGTTTTTAACTTTATTTTAATGAAGCTATATTACAAGTATTTATAAGTGTTAAATAATCACCAATAAATTTAGTCTTAAATTTAACAAGTGTATTTTTAAGTACTTTGAGATTAGTATAATAAGTATAGGTGATAACTAATTAAGTAATGAAATGGATGAAGAATTCACTTGTGCCTTGTGCTTGGATTTCTACTCAGGTCTGAATCTCAAATCCCAAATTATATAAACTTGATATTAGTAATATTTAGGTACTACTTATGTAATATTTATTTAATCTTTGGCTAATTATATAAAATAATCTTTACATTTTTGCAGAGAAAGGCGATGAGGATTATTTCGTCTGCACTGACTGTGGACATTTATTTCATTATTTTTGTTTGAAATCAAGCTACGACAATGATCATAAAGAGTAAGTTTCGAAATTTTTGATAACTTTTTAGCGAAAGTTTATTCGAATTTGACAAATTTCTGGCGTATTTACTATTTACACTAAATTTAACCTACCCTATAGTGTGCAAACCTTGAACATTGCAATGTTGCATTGTTTTCTATTAATATGCAATTCTTAAAAATGCAAAGTAAATAATGTACATACATATATGTACCTAGTACTCTAGGTACAATTTTAGAAATTTAAAGGTCAATGCATTCATTAAAAACTGTATAATTTCGTTCTTTTTAAAATGTATAGGTAGATACAATTCACATTTCTAGTATGCATCATTTATTATAATTTCTTACATTCATATATGCTGCATACTATAATATGAAACAATATACCCTACTGATTGAGTAGATACTTACATAATAAGTAGGTAGCATAAGTAGTAGTTTTTATCTAAAAATTTCTATTTCAGATGTGCCATATGCCGAAAACCACTACTTGATCTTGAAAATGTTCGCAAGTTATTTGGGATTCACCCGAAAGGAAAAGAGCCGCAGATTGAAAGTATTAAATTAGAATTGAATGATTCAACTGAAATACCTGAATAGTAAGTGATAAGTATAAGTTACTCATTATTTAATTATTTCATAGTCATATAGTCATACACAAAAATACTCTAAATGAATATATATCCTATAGTTTTTTAAGTTAGTAATCAATTTTTAATCATTTTTATACAGTGATTACAAATTCAAAATCATTTTGGTTGGAGATTCGGGTGTTGGGAAAAGTAGCTTAATGCAGAGATACTGTGTAATTAAAACATTAAAAAAAATTTATTGAGATTAAATTATATATTTTTTTCATATTTAGGATGATGTTTACAATACAAATCTATTCTCGACTGTTGGTTGCGATTGGAGAAGTAAGAATCTGGAAATCGGTGGTAAAAGAATAAATTTATCAATTTGGGATAGCGTGGGCCAAGAGAAATATAAGTCACTTGTATGTCCAAACAAAATCTATTTTTCAAACATCTTGATTACCTAATATATAAGCACTATAATAAATGTAATAATCTCTTACTTTAATTCTTAGGTCACGAACTATGTGCGTGAATCCTATGGTGCTTTAGTTGTGTATGATATAACAAATAGCAGTTCCATCACAAGCGTTGAAGATTGGAGCACTTTTGTTGATGACTATGGTTCACCTGGCGTTATAAAAATCTTGATTGGGAATAAAAGTGACCTAGGTAAAATCTTTATACAAAATATTCAAAAAATGACCTTAAATCTATAAAAACAAAATCATTTGGAATTATAGATTTTGGGTTTCATCAATCGATGAACCTAGAGTAAAACCTTGCTTTAAGATTTTTAAATTAAAATTTTTTTGTACAGATCATCATAGAACAGTTCCTAAACCAATTGGTAAAAAAATGGCCGAGAAACTGGGTTTGCCTTTTTTTGAAACATCGGCCAAGGATAAGTATAACGTTAATAGTGCATTCAACTATTTAGCTGCAGCTATTTTGGAAAATGACTCTCTCATAAAAAGGATTGAAAGCCGTAAATTAAATCCAAATATTCAGCTAGACAGCTCAAGATATCGAAACTCAATGTCCAGTGGTCCTATGTCAAATATTTGCTCATCGAGTTTTGCATTTGCTCGAACTGGTCTACATAGTACTTGGAAAGGTATTAAATCCGGTTGGAATTATGTAATTTCTAAATGAAAATAATACCTTACTTAAATATAATTTAGTTTACATTTCCATTTTATAAAATATTTCCAAAATCGCGTATTTCAAATTTCAATACTTTTATACTTTAAAAACTGATCCTAAACTTAAACTAACAAAAGTAAATTAATTTATACGATACTTTACTTATCTATTTTATGATATACCTACATAATTGTATTTACTTACTAAAATTAATATATTTTAATTTGATTGAATAGATTTTATATACCTATTAAATAGGGTACTGAATATTTTATAATTTATATCTGAAATTCATAAATAAATCTACTAATCGTAAGTTAATATTTATTCTATAAATTAATTACATAATATGAACTATTTTTCCTATTTTAAAAATTCTGATCTATTTTACTTGAATAATCTTCTAACTACATAAAATAATGATCTTGTATTTGGATGCAAGAAAAAAAGGTTTACTATATAAAGATAAAAGTATGGGACATAGCCATAGCCATAGTTAAATAATACTAAATACTACCTGCCTCTACTCTATAACCTGTACTTCTGGAATAGGATTATTTTTAGAATTTTTTTCGGCTTTAGACTAGACAAAAAGAGAACATTATCTCATATTAAGTAAATAGTAAATTAGCATAATTCATAATATTCTGGCTAATTCTGCTAAATTTTCTCTAATAATAATATATGCATAATTGTTATGATTTTTAATCCTTTGATGATTTTTCAAGTGCATCGTATAAAAATCATTTTATCCAATTCCAAGGTTAAATCAAAGGACTGAGCAACGTCTCTAAAACTTTTTTATATGCTTTTATATCTTACATAAGCTACACACTATAAGTGATACAAATAGTAAAAAACTGATAGAATTTATTCTGTAAACGAAGAATATTCATATGAAGCGTATAATTAATAATTACTGATATATGACTAGAATTAGAATATTAGGTATTACTTTGTTCATATACTGATATTTGCTATTATTAAATGGGTAATGGTATATCTAATAGCAATGCTAATCTTAAGTACCCTATAGATATATTTTGTTTCAAGTTCTTACGAAATCATTTGCTCTGGAGTATATTTAAACAAGGAAAGAATGAGTTTTTTTCTTATTTGATTCGATAGATACGATACAAGTCTATCGAAATTTTCCAAAGACATTACCATACTCAAGACAAGACTATCATATACCTATATAAACATCTTATTTTAGCAAAAAAATTAAGACACTAAAATTGTCTAGCCGTTTGTCCCATAATTTTTGTAATCTTTTTCTTAAAAAATCTGAATCAAAAGGATCTTATCATGGAACATTTAATTTGCCTCATTTCATTCTTAACCAGATTTTTTCTCCTTGATCTCAAGTTGTTAAAGATTACATTTTAACTAGTAAATACTCATATTAGTTCGAAAAACCATTAAATCATTTGAAAATATTTCGATTAAGTAAATCTGGACTTGCGATTAAGACTAACAGGTTTGAAAAAATCCAAAAAAAGATTTATTTAAATTAAAACGTATATTTATTTATCCAGTATTTGTACCTTACAACTTTATGAAATGAGGAACTACATTTTTATAATATTTTAGCACGCAGTTTTATTCACATTCCAGTCAGCCAGTCAGAAGAACGAGAACAGAAGCCAAAGTTCATTCACTGAAATGAGAAAATAAATAAAAGTTTATAATTCTTTTATTGCTACTTAAATACAGTTTAGTTATTTACCGACCATTGATTACCTGCATGTACATTTGATACTTTTTTTTACTACTATACTCCTACCTACCTTTTATCAACTTGCAAAAATTATCTAGTTATTAAATATATAAATAAATGTGTTGTGATTACCTACTATACTTACTATACACTACAAAGGATATTTTCAGTTTTGTGTGGTTATAATTTGTAAGATACTCGTGTGCTTTACTTATATCAGTATTATTTTTATAAAAGTGAATCAGTGCATTTGCAGTCCCAGTCAAAACAAAAGTAATCTCATTTTACCTCAAACTCTGCTAAAGTTGACTTGCAAAAAAGATAAATTGATCATTTTCAATGGACGAAATTATCGTTTGTCCATTGTGTATACATTATGAGCCTGGTAAGAAATATAATAAATCTCAAATATCAGTATCTTGAATAATAATCATCTAATAAGAAAAATTTCAATTAAATTTGTTTCATCAGAGCAGGCATTAAAACATTAGTAGATCTAAAAATTTGATACATACGGGTTTTATTGTTAAACCCGTAATGTAAAACTTGGAAAATCATTTTCGATTTTCGATTACTCTTTCAAACTCAAATGGTACCCTACATAAAGAGTAGTAAGGGTAGTTTCGGAAGAAAAACAAAAAAAGTTAAGTTTCCGAACGATTTAGGAATAATTAGTTCGGAAACTTTGAATTCTGGAAACCATTTTTCAAATACATTTCCGAATTATTGATTGTAGAATCTAATCTAATCCTAAGTAGTTAGCATTTTTAATTATTTTAGGAAATTGTCTGAGATTCTGATCAGATTATTTTTCTTTTACCTTAGAATGCCCGGATGACTATTATGTCGTTACAAGGTACCTAAGGATAAATTTATAATTTCGCAAATCTGAATTTTCAGGAGGACTTCAATACCTTATTAAATAAACGCACGATAAGTATAAAAAGTAGGATATGATGCCTACTCGTTCTTATACTCGTCTCGTACTTATAATTTTGCATATTTTTCTACCTTTTTTAAAAATTTTCAGATGCGGCCATTACTTTCACAATAATTGCATACTGGAAGTTATACAACTTGGCCGATTTGGGTATGCAACTTTAAGCCTTTTAAAATTTTATTGAACCTAAAGTTTAAACGATCGATAACAATCTCATTTACAGATGTCCAGAATGTGAAAGTCTCATAAGCCCAAAAAAATTGACAAGAATTTATGGAATTTTAAGCAATAACATGGATCATAGATCCAGCTCGAATCTCCTAAGGTCTCATCAAAATCTTCGTTTAGAACTTAAGCAAGAAACTGAAAAATATCCACAATCTCCTCCACCACTTGTTCAGTAAGTGCTTTTCCCGATTATTACTACTTCCGGTTATAAATGAAATAATACTATTTCCTTTGTTTCTTTGTTAATTGCAGCGATTATTGTTTTAAATTGGTCGTTCTGGGTAATTCAGGTGTAGGCAAAAGCTGCTTATTAAGAAGATTTACTGTAAGTTGAACTCAATTAGCTAATTAATAGTAAAAAATGATCATAATTTTATTAATTATATTATATTTTGCCTATATAGGAAAATAAATTCTCACAAAATCAAGACGCCACAAGGGGAGTCGATTTGGTATAAGATTTTTCTAATTTTTGAATTTTTACAAGATTTTTGCAGACTGGTCTTTATCTTACATACTCATACCTTGTATTTATAAATTTTAGGTTCGGAAAACTGTCGAGTTTAATAACCAACGAGTACAGCTGATTATTGTAAGTGTTTTTATTTTTTTGTGGTTTCTAATTATTGGTAGGGAACTGTAGAAATATCTTATGCATTATTTTGTAATAATAATAATATTGAGTAATATTAGATCCTATGTAAAATGACTCAATCGAAATGCGTTTTCGCAAAAAAATGTTTTGTTTTTGTTTTTTATTTTATGAATCATTTTTTCCTTTACGTTATGTTTGCATATTTAATCTATCTAACTTTTATTTTGCAAAAGTTCAATGTCATTTTTGTTATTAATTATCCGTATTACCAACTCGATTTGCTATTAAATTAGTAGAGTAGATACCCATATTTTACATAATCATTTATAGAGCTATTAACTGAAGAACAAGGTTTTGGAAATATAGATATAGGTATATACGAGTATGTAAAATTGAGACATTTTAGATTTTAGAGATGATTTATCAATTAAAGTAATTCCTTATGTCATGATCGATAGATAGACAAAGTAAAATTAAAATTAAAATTAAGAATAGAAACAGAATGTTATATTTGAAAATAAATATGAAATTAAAATTGAGATTGATTAAATATGATTACAAATTACCTACATTGCATTGCATTGGGTAATATTCAAGGAAAACCCATAATATTTGGAATTTTTTCAAAGATTTTTCAATTCAAAGCTTTTAATAAACTTTTTATAACTTTTTATAAATTTTAGTGGGACACTTTGGGTAAGATTTGGTCAAAAACAATTTAAAAAAATCAAAAATTTTAATAAAATCAAAAATTAATTTTAATATGTAATATGTACACTCTAGGTCAGGAACAGTTCAAGTCCATTATTTCGACATGTATGAGAGATATTCAAGGCGTCATTTTCGTATACGACATTACTACCAAAGGTACACATAGCGACATTTGAATCTTAAACTACAGAATATTTATGTTACTTGAAATCAAGTCTTATTATTTTTAAATAGAAACTTTGGACTCAATCAAAGACTGGCTAGATTTTGCATCAGCTTTTGGACCACATGCTGTAAAATTTTTAGGTCAGATTTCTAGAAAGATTCTTTATTCTTTAACACTAGTAGAAAAATTACTTTTACTACAAACCGAATCATATCTCTAACTATTACTTATGTAATATTAAGTTAAGTTAATATTTTCATCTCTATTTTTAGTTGGAAATCAGTGTGATTTGCTGGAAGATCGAGAAATTTCTATGCATAAAGGAAAAGTTAGTCTATGATTAAAATCTTGCTAAAAATAATAACTAGTACTTATGTAACTAGTACAGTACTAGTACAGTACTTATGTATGCTGTATTTTAATCTAGAGTATTGGTGACGAATTAGGCATGCCATTTTATGAAACTAGCGCCAAAGAAAATTTAGGTGTCGAAGCAGTCTTCAGAACAATGACTGGTAAAATAAATTATACCTACATTACTCGTATTACTCTTATCATTTATAAATCAAAAAACTTAAAGAAATGAATATTTTATAATTTTTTTTTGATATATTTAGGAATGATATTAGAAAACGAATGGCTACTTCAAGCTGTTACCGATAAAATGAAAGATACTGAAATTCGTCGACTTACTGCATTCGATTCTAATTGCGAAAATGAGTCCAGTTCTGGTTGTTTCAATTGGGTCAAGAAATTATTCAAATAAATATTTTTTTCAAAGTCAATTAAGTGTTAATATTGTACCTACTTTGTACATACTAAATACTTAGGTACATAATCGCATACGTAGTAGTTCTTAGTTTGCCAGTTAGGATATTTTTTTATAATATTTACAATATATTACTTTAACTTTATATTTTAATTACTTTATACCTATTTAACCATCTAATAGAAATAAAAATTCAAAATTTTAGTAAAATTTTGAAAATTCAAAAAACTTACTTATATCGTAGGATCTAATTTGTGATTTCATGTAGAACAAAAAAATCTCAAAAAACAACACATATTCCCCTGCCCCTGCTACTGCTACATCACAAATAATAAAATGAATAGGTAAAATGCTTGATTTTAAAAGCATTCATGTCTGTCTGGATATTCAAAACAGATATGCTAACGTATAAATACAAATATGCATTGGTAATGGTAATGTATATTTCCGCGTGTCTTAAATGGATAAATTACAAACTGATAAATTTTTTATGATCTAATGATATTGATTATCTATTTACTTATTAACATATCTACATAGTACTTACTCTAATACCTACCTAATACTTGTACCTACAAGTTGGTATGTAATAGGTATAGATATTTATTTAGAAGGTTTGCAAATCTAATATAGGTATCGGTATCGATAATAGTACTAAACATATTAGATATCCTATTTGCAAAATTAGATATATTATCCTTTATTTACCATATGCAATCCATACTATAAACATATATATCCTACAGCCTAAACCCATAATACAGGTTTACGACTCGTAAATTACGAGTAGGTACTTTATACTTACAGGTACAGGTACTTTACTTATAGAATAGATTATAGATAGTACCCTATTATATTTTTATTGCATTACATTTATATTAGATTATAACTGTACATAACGTACATTAAATCCTAATCTTAAACTTAATGACAAGTTTATCATTTTGAACTTTTTGAAGTTGAAGAAACCTTCTCATTCTCGTTGGGTATTTTTTTTCTATCAAGTTTATAAGCCTAATACAGAATAGTTGTACTCGGGTATGTGTAAATAGAGAAATTACATAATTATATACAAACTTAACTAAGCTTAAATTAGCTACATGTTTATAATAAACAAATTACAACAGTTAAATAAATACTAATTAACTTTTTTTATCAAAATCAAAATGTCTCAAAATCCTCAACTCTCATCTTCAGTGTACTTTCAATTTCTATCTGACTAAAATGCGAAATTTTTTTGAGGTGAAAGTGTTTTGAATTTTTAATTTTGTAGATTTTGGGTTTTTTGAGTTTTTGTTTTTGTTTTTTATTTGTCAAAAATCTTAAAAGAAAAGTGTTTAATTTTTAATTTATATAGTTTTTAACTAATTGTAATTAGAATATCCTTAATTGACATTTAGTGGGTCAAAATTTTGTATTTTCTTAAAATTCTAGTGAAATTATGAGGATTTGTGGTATGTCTGATAAATTGAGGTTCTTTACTTGTTGTAAGTAATTGACCTCAATTCGGTTTTGAAGTAATTGAAGGTTCAGGATTAGATGGCCAGGTATGTCAACTAACTTAACTTAAACTACTTTAAACTTATTCTTGCTTTTAAACCACTTTATCTTAATTAGGTATATAAACTATACTCCTGATGTCTACGCAAGTAAGTTAAATAGATAGATGTACATAAGTAAGTAGGTTTTAATTTTCCTAGATTCGATAGGTTATATTTGAAAATAATAGGAGTAGGTAAATATTGTAAATATTGTAATAAGAATAAGTCAGCTAATTCATTTAATACAGCTCTGAGTTCTGAGAAATCACATTTTGACTCATTTTTATACATTTTATTGGTAGGTTATTTGCTTATTAAGGTGAGTTCAGGGCTGAATTAAATAGATAGATTTTATATTTTATAAACTTGAAATTATAAAGTAGGTAACTATTTTTGTGTTTTATTATAAATGACTAATGAATTTCTTTTAAAAGTTTTAGATGGTCCATCTCTACATGTGTGGTATTTTCCTCAAGAATTCAGTCAATCAAGACTTGGTGATAGAGTAATAGGTATGATTATGAATGATTATTATTATAAGTTCTTTAACTTAATTAATGACTTTATTTCATACTTTTTATAGGGTCAAATGCCTGTACAATAATAGCCATCCTCTTATCGTGTAGAATCCATGAATTTTCAATCCAGATATGGGGCTATATTGATCAGGCCTTAAGTAGAATGCTAGTTACCTCAATTGCTGAGGTAAATTGTCAATTGTAAAATATTAATCTTTAGACAAAGTTAAATTACTTATTAATCTTCCTCTAGGCTATCATAGAAGGGAACGAAATTCACGAAACCTTAGGTATTTTAAAGATTGGAAATACTCAAAAGCTATAAAATTATTCATAATCTTTTTCTAGGAATTTCTGGACAACTGAATAATATCAATCTTACCGTACCAGAAGTAAATTCAAATTCTATCTTAATTAAAAACTAGAAACATTTTATATTGGTAAATATTTACTTTTTTTAGGCTATTCAAGCTGTCCAATTTAAATATCCTAGACTTACGGAATGGATCGATGTAATTTTACCTTGCTTTTAAATTACTGCATCATGTGTAATTTACCTATATAATATTCTTAAATGTGTTTTTGATTTTTAGAGAACTATAATTGTGACAAGACCAATCGGTCAAACACTGTTCCAAAATATTCAGCCTTCATTATTCGCATGGATGGATCATCCTCCAGCCAACAAAATTGAAAATTCGAGTAATTTAACTTTCAAATTACCTAATCATTAATCATTAATAATATTATATTTTTTTAAAATTTTATTAACCAATTATTTTTATGCAAAGGTTTATTCATTGTACTTGTAGCAGATAATAGAAGTGTCTTGTTCATTTTCCAGCCTTCACTAGGCAAGGTTTGTCGCTAGTAATTTTATTCTTAAAGACAAAATCGGATAATTATATTATTCCATATTTATTCAGGTTACATTAGTTGACCCTCATAGTCACAACACATTGGGATCTGGATTGATAGGTAACTTGACAAATCATTATATTTACATATGTATATTTTTTCTTTACTTTAAATGGATTGTTAATGAAATGGGCTTTTAATTTGTAATTAGTTGCACAGTCAAAAGTTGGCGATTTAAATGATCTATGTGAATGGTATTTGCTTCTTAATTCTTAATTTACATAAAATACAGTAGATAATGTCATGAAATCCATTTAATTATTTAAGGTATGTAGTCATGTGTTCTCAAGCATTTGGAATGAGTAAGTTAAATTGATATTTATCCTACTAAATACCGTAGGTACCTACATTATTATATTTAATTATCAAAAAAACATAATATTTTCAGATACGGATCTAAGTCTCTACGAATTATCCTGCCTATATTTGGCAAATCCTCTTTTCAGTTAAAAGAACCTAATAATTTTCTAATATCAAGTATCACATTTTCATCTTAATCATAACCCAAAAAAATTATAATATTTTAGTTACTTTTACCTCAAAATCATTAATTTAAGTATTTTAAATACTTGAAAAAGTCCAAACACGGCCTTGAACAATTTTAACCAAATATTATGCGTAAGAATTAATAGCATGAAACAACTACAACTGTGATCTATAAAAAATTCATCATGAAAAATTAATGAAATGAAATCACATTTAAATATACGATAAATGGCTTTGAAATATTTTAATTCTTAAACTACTTATTTTTAATTATTCTACTGTACCTTTTATTTTAATACATTAACCAAAGATTTACATTATTTTAACTAAAATTAGGAATCTCTTACTGGTATTTAAATTATGAAATGCATAATCTGTACCTATACTAATAAGTATTATTATTTTTAAGTTTTTAAATCAATGTTTTAGCTTTAAATTTTTAACAGTCAACATATTTTTATCTATTTTTTTAAACATTTTTATTTGTATTGAATTTCAGTTTTACAGTATTATTTTACAGAATATTTTAGCTTAGAAAATTTTATTTTATTGTAAAAATTTTATGAAACTATATAACATAATAAAACTAATATTTTAAAAAATTTGAATCAAAAATTAAATAACTCGATCCTCCATTCCTTTTGATGCATTAGAAGCTCGAATTCGTGCATTTTGAAATGCATTTATGACAACTTCAACCGATTTCATTATAGTCGCTGAGCTCATTTTTTCTAAAAAAAATTTAGTTTATCAAACTTCTTGAATAGTAAAATACTTACTTGGACTTGATATTTGGACTAGAAAGTAAGGTTTTACTATTATTTATGTAACACTTTTATACCTAAAAGTTGAAGGGTATTTCTCTGATTCGATACTGACGCAGATGTCTGATGAATTACATTTAATCTGATTTTTACATCCCCTGATGGAACTGTCGTTAAATTTAAACGATTGACCCTCTTGCATTCCTATAAGATATCGAAAACATTTTGATAAAGTTTGTAATTCAGTTCTGTTAAACTCCATTTTGAAGTCAATTATATAAAGCAAGATCCTGTTAAGCTTGAAATTTAACAATAGAAGTTGCTCTATTACTCATAAATTCATAAAAAACCACTTATCGTGAGCTAATATTTAATTTATGAAAATGATAATATTATGTAATACAAGAAAATTTAGTTTTTTTGAGCTGAATTAAACCATGCTTGAATTTAAACTTACTCTCTTATCCACTGATGCAGTAGGATAGTGAGCAGCTTGAATATCCTGTATAGATGGGCTAGCATCTAAAAAAGTATCTGCAAATTTATCTCGAATTGTTCGAGCTTTCGGTTTCCAAGTTTTACAGGTCAATAAATGAGTCCCAGGCTGACTTGGAATGGGTATATAAGAATACCCTTCGTGTCGGATTCGATTAGGGTCTTTCGATGAAATGACCATTATCAATATTACAGGGGATGTAACTATAAATATATGTAAATAAGCTTTAAAACATAAGTTTTCCCATAAAATTAGTAAAAAAAAAAAAACTTTACAGGTTCCTTCGTTTCGGTTGATCAGACTGTCCATGGAGAAAGTTAAATTGAATGCAAATTCATGTGAGAAATGGCTAGTATCATTCTCGTTCATAAGACCTTTTAAAATAAAAACAAAATCGAAAATAATTAACAAAATTATCAATTTCTTGGTGGGTGAAAGTAATTCAAAACTTTCCCCATAAATGCACATTTATAGATAGCTCTTATAAATGTACATCAGTATCAGTATTATACAGGGTTATCCAAAATGTATGTAATTTATTTTGTTGAGAAAGGTATAATCTCCCAAAAAATTACTTATTTGTACAAGTTTAAAATGTAAGCTTACAATTATGTGTAGCCCCGTGGAAGTTCGTAGACCCAGATTCATTTTTCCAACCTAAAAATAATAAAAAGTACGCAAAAGAGTTTAATTCAATTTCTTTTCAATCATGTACCCAAGAAAGTACCAGGAGATATCTTACCAATTTATATTAATGAGAATGAGAAGGTTCGAGATATTTTGGCTCCTAAATCACTTATCAAAAATTTACTAATAGACGCCTACACTAACTACTTGTACTAGTAGGTAGGTGTCTATTATCTATCTGTAGGTAAGTATTATACATAGGATACTTATACATAACTATATAAGGACCCGTCTAGAGACGTGCAAATGAAATTAAAGTAGAGGGAAATAAAAAAAATGTGAATTGACGTCATATTCCGGGTATAATGAGTTGATAATGAAGTTAAATGACTATTTAAGAGGGATAGGTTATTAAAGATAGATTACAAACCTTCGAAAACTATGTCTATTTAATAATCCTAAGGATAAGTAAACACTTTTAAATAGATTAATAATTACCAGTAGCTTCTTAAAATAGGATTAGCATAATTGAATCGAGTCAAGTGGATGGATACTAAAACACTTGGTATTTAAATCTAAACTTTGGAAAATTTCCTAATTATTATAAAAGTAAATAATGAAATTTGATACCTTTTGGAAGTTCAATGTAGTAGTGTACAGAGATTGGATCCTCATCAAACTTTTCTTTTTGTTTGAAATAAAAATTTTAGGAATTAATAGTTTAATTTAGTAAATTACTTTCAACTAAATGTTAAGTATACTGTATGTAGGGTACCTGCAGATAGGATTTCACCCATTATAACCAACTTCAATTCATTTGAACCGACCATCTATATATTAAGCAAAAATGACTAATTACAATTACAATCATTTTTCAAAGAAATTGCTGGTAAAAGTCTGTTGAAAAAGTATCTATTGTATTGTAATTTGTAGGTAAGGTACATAATATACAGAGACACCGGGGACTGGGATTAGATTCTCAATTATTGAAATAAGGTAATTTTAAATATAACCAATCTTGTCTGATTTTGCATAAAATTATCATTAAAAGTCTAAAAAAATAGCAATTTTATTAAAATCAATAAATCAAAAATACAATTTTGAAAAATTTTCCTAAGGGAAACATAACTTTATCTACCAATTAAAATTTTTTTTAAATTAAATAATTGAATAAGTACCTACTTATTCTAAGCATAAGCATAAGCCTTTATCTATTGTTTCAAATTATTTTAAAATATAACCAGATTTAATATAGGTAGGGTACCCAGTAGTTTTAACAGCGATTGTATTTTTGGTCAATTTACCGATAAAGAAATTTAGAATCCGGTAAAACAGCCCTATTTATTATAGCGCTAACCTATTATGATATTTACAGTACCCTATAAGTAGGGTACCATACTTACTGCCACTACACTGATATATAATACATGGTAGTAACTGGTATGTAATACATTTTTTTAGGTTTATTTTTTTCCAAAAAAAGTCTCAATTTTCTTTTCAAGTCGTAGATACGAGCATGATACTTTTACTCTCAAGTATTTAGTTGCTAGTGTCAAATTAATCGAATTACATACCTTACCTACTTGCTTTTAAATATAACTTTTTGAAGAGCATGCTTTTAAAATAATAAAACATACTGTACTGTACTATTGTAGAATATCTACATAGGCATAGGTATCTACATAGGTATATACATTCCAGCAGTAATATACCTTACTGATAATTGCACTTACATCAAAGAAGTTCTCTTTCAGTCCATTGTCTATATGAGAAATTCCAGGCATTCCAGTAGCAGAAGTGAGAAGTTTTTTTCTTCTTGAAGAATCTTCTTCAATATTTTTCAAATCTTGAGCGTCTTCAAGTCCTGGTTGCCTGTACAACTCCCAGCTGAGTCGGTATACATGATTTCTTTTGGCCTTTTTAATACAGAAAGAATATTTGAAAAAAGTTTTCAAAAACAAGATTTGATTTATTTATTTATTTTATACATAGTAGAGTATGGTAGGGTACTTATTAGTATTTATACTTTTATAATGTGTACCTCGATTATTCGAAAGCCAAAGCTTGGCTTCATAACAACCACACCGAAAGCTGGAACATTTTTAATCGTGCAAACTGTCAAATCTCTTTTTGTCCTTTAAATGATAAAATACCATTTATTTTTAGTATTCAAATTCAAAATTAGTCATTAGTTTGTCTAGTAAGTACTTAATTTAACTAACTATACCCATTATTTCTGATATTGAACCAAACTTTGTAATAGATGGACTTTTGTATACTATTTTTTAATTATGTAGAGTAGATACAGATAATTTTGAATGGACTCGTTGATCTTTATTTGGCTAATTTGGAAAAAATTTGCAAAAGATATTTTTGCCAATTTGATAAAAAAAAATTTTATCATTATAAGCCAAATTTGCTTAAGATAAAACAGGCAAGTAAATTACACTTTATTGTTTCGTTCAAACATTTACCCTAATAGTTAGAACAAAACTTGCTAAAATTTTTTAGAAAGAAGCAATACTACTGCTTATATCTAATGCATTATTGTCACAATTTACAGTGATTATAAAAACAAATATGCATTTAAATACTAATATTGTTTGATGCATATCATTATTCATTATATTATAAAGGACCCAAAAAGTTTTTCTTCAAGAACTTTGAAGCTTGAAAAGTTTGCGTTTAAAATTATACTGATATTTAAGCATTCATACCTAGGCATATGAGGAATTCTAGCCAAAATTTTCATGGAATAATCCTCGCCAAGAAATCCAAGATGTTTTTTGCTTTTTGAACTTTTCATCCCACGCTTCCCATACAACTGAGAGACATTTGAAATGACGAAAGATTTATTTTTTCCTGATTTCCTTGTACTTTTCCCCCCACCACTACCACCTTCTGCATCATCTTGTGATTCTTGACCTTCAGACAAAGTCACTGGCCCACCAGCTTCACCAACACCTTCAGAATTCTCTTCTACAGAATCATCACCTTTTTTCAATTTCTTTTTAGCAGCCTTTTCTTTCGCTTTTTTGTCACCCTCGATCATTTGCTCTTTCCTTAATTTCTGCTTTACAAGCCATTTTCGATCCGATGTCATTTTATTTATGTTGAAACTCAATTTTTTTGACTTTTTCTGGAACTTTCTGAGGGTTCCTGTGTCCACACCCAGTCCATCATCAGATGACTGTGGCTCCTCCTCATCAATCGATTCACCCTCAGAATTGATGGGCTTCAAATTAGTCGATGATGCTCCGGTAAGTGACCCTGAAGCTGAACTTAAGCCTCTTGTAGTCCTAGCCGAGTGATTTGCAGAGCATTGTTTTACTGTCGATTTTAGTATTTCCTTCTAAATTTAGAAATAAATAGTAGATAAATAAGATTGGATTTACCTACTTAAGTACCTACTTGAGTCTTTTCAAAATATATTATGTAGGTAGTACAGAGTACAAATCCAAATCAAGATTTAAAGTTTAAAGGTCAAAGGTCAAATGTTACAAATAGGGAATACCTAAGTAAGAACGCCTACACATTTTTACTGGATTTTATATTTACAGTCAGAACGGAATATCGTTCCAATTACAAAATAACCCCAGACAGAATGTTGTAGGTAGCATAAATTGTCACAAACTTAAATTTTCAGAACCTATAACGTAAGTATTAAGTAGGTATATAATAACAAAGTGTTGTTTCAATCAAATAATAGAGTAAAATAGAGTAAACTAATATCACTGATACAAATATTGCGGATACTTAATCAAGTTATGTTATAATATGATCATCAAATTATAATATTTTTATTAACATTTTTTCAAATATATTTTATTCGACGCAGCTATATATATACGCACATACACTCAAGATCAGCTTAATTTAGATTTAGATACTTGAAATGGTCAAATAAATTGACTTGAAAAACCGAGATTTTTCAGAAAGGTCAGAAATACAGTAATAATATTACTCAAAAAATATTAATTAATTTTATTCAAAATTTTAAAATTTTCCTATTTTGAGGAGAAATATTTGAAAAGGAATTTTAGTGTTCATAGACCTTAGAAATAAACTTGACTTGATGGATATAATTGGGTGGGATACTGATACTGATACTGAATCTCAAAATATTCGTATAATGCTATTGGGACTTGATTTTCTGAGACATTTTAGTCACAAAAACAAAAAAACAAAAAAACAAAAAAAAGTGATTGTTGGTAGTATATTAGTATAAGGCTACTTACATCTGAGAAAATTTTAAGCTCCGTATCTACCAAAGAATATAAATGCACCCCGACCGAATTTGGGTTTTGGGTTATTTCTTTATTATACTTTTGATCAAGCTCTGTCACAAGGTTTTTCTTATCCACATAAAATTCAGCTTCAGTTTTGCTAAAAACTTTTTCTTGCCAGCTAAATATTCGATCGTCAACAACTAACATATCACCTGTCCAGTTCTTCTGTTGCTGGGAAAGTGATGGATATTTAAGTAATTGAACTCTGAAATAAGATTTTTATACATATTAGATTCATAGTACTGTGAATGTTTATCAGTAGGATACTCTTGACTTTGAAATGGGATCTCGGTTTTTAATAAAAATTCACATTGCGAATTTGGAATTTTGCAAAATTCTCTTGAGATTTGAAATATTATCATAATTTTTTAAGGGATTTTGACCGCGTGTTGGAGCAAAAACAATGGTATTAATTGAAGATTTTTGGTTATTGGATTCTCAATCGAATAGGCATATTTTGAACTTATACTAGGCCACATACTAGATCAAGAGGTTAAAATTCCTTCAAATGTAGGTAGTTTTTTAAATTTTTATGAAAAAATGCTTTAGATAAGTAGCTACCTGATTTTGAAATTGTAAATCGGTCTCTCATATTTGAAATAAGTTGAATGAAATTGTCCCTTAACATTTGGTTCGATTCTTGAGAGCTTCATTAAATTAGAGAAATTTACAAAATTATGAAAGTTTCCAAAATCAGATGAGGATTTTCTCCTATCCTCACTTATATCCTGTGGAAGTGGGGTATCTTGATCTTGGTCAGTTCTTTGAAAAAAATCAACAGATTGATCTTTCCTTGCCTGCTCATCACCATCTGAATATTCAACATCAGATCCTTTTTCTTCTTCTAAATCATCATCTGGTTCTGGCTTGACTATTTTAGTTTTTGATCTTTTTGATCCCTTTTCTCTCTTTTTCTTATTCTTTACTGTTGTAATTGTAGCATTTTCTATTAAAATCAAATAAATCATATAGATCAAATAATAAACTTATGTAATAGGATTTTATTGCTGTACACAGTCTACATTTTTTGCAAAACACAAATAACTTTAATATAAATATACTTAATAATAGGTAGGGTACTACGGGTATGTAATGTGCCTAATTGAAACAAAAATAAATGGATCCTTTAACCTTTATTGGCAGATAAACCAATCATATTACATACCTATATTATTGTAGGTATAGGAAATGGTAATTAAAATTTTAATTCTTTAGTTGCGTCTTTGAATTTAAGCTCAAATTAATCCTTTAAAGATACGAATATTCTACGTGAACGTGGGTGTTTCTTTATCTTGTATTACAAATTTTCTTATTCTAGCAAAAATATTAGGAACCCTGTCCTGTAAATTACCTACATAATACATTAAGTACCTATACAATATACAATAATACAAAATACCTAATACATAAAGGTAATCGTAATCATACTAGGTAAGATTATAGATACATAATTCTGGGGATAATCCAGCAATAGAATAGATTTACATTTTAATATACTGATACGATAATTTCTTACCTGAATCGGATGTTAACCTCTGTTTAGAACTCGTAGATTTCATTTTTAATTCAAAATTTCACTTTGATCGACTTAAATAGACAATTACTTACTTACTTATTTATTTAAGAAATAATTAAGATATGGGTTATTAAACCATTATATTGTGAAATATTAGTTACTTCCTTTTCCCGTGTCTTCAAATCCGATCCCCTATTGATCG